>QLOY01016085.1:0-25054 GCA_003313965.1 Megacollybia marginata
CCTAGCCCTTACCTAATAAGATTGTTCCCACCACCCACAGTATTCCCAGCTGCAGGATATTTTTTCTGATTTTTTTCTGATTTTTCCTGATTTTTCCGTATTTTTTTCTATTTATTCTACTATTTATAGTGTCCCAGACCAAAAATAGTTGTGCCAGGTGCCGAGGGGTGCCACAGGTCTGCCTGGTATGCTATAATATGGCTCTATTGAGTTGCCTGCTGCTTTTTCAAAAGGCTTTTTGGGCAAAACCCGTATCTTTTGCAAAAGGGCTACAGCATCGCCTGTAAGCCATATTATGGAGCACGTGATTTGACTAAGCCTTGCTAGACGCTGCAACAACAATCTTGAGGTAAGCCAACATTCAGCGCTCCGCCACCTGCTCTACTCACCACAACGACATGACTGCTTTGTCTGTTGTTGCTCAACTTGGACTGCATAGTCAGACACCCAGAGCATGGGTCACCGCTTTCAGCTTCTTCTGTTGCAGCTGGCCATGATAACAATTCACTCACAGTCTCATAGTAGCTTCAGTGCGAGATATGTTCCATCAAAATCGACTCTTACAACCTGACCACACCGTCCATAGCGATGATTTATTTACCGCTGAGAAACTATGCAAAGACCCTGCTATCCTGACGCATCATGCTGGTAAATTGTCATCGAGATGCTATGAACGTGTACTCACAAGTTATCAACAGCCCCTGATCAACCCCTTACAGCTTATGATGGATACAACAGCAGTATTATTGATGATGGAAACTATTTTGTCGTTACACCATATGATCTGCGGCCTGCGGAACCCCCTTTAGGAATCCAGAAACTGTGAATGCGCAAATACGGATCTTTCAGTCCTCTAGACTGGAAAGAATGGCCCCAATTGTACAATCCAGATTTTGTTCATTTTGCTTGCATACCTCGCCCACCATCCACAAATTCCGACAATCCATTGCATTCAAACTTTCCTGATCTCTGGTGAGAATTTGGTAAAGAAAGCTTCACGGAAGAAACTGTTGAGTCATTGGTGGTCTGGGGAAAATTTGTCCCTACTGGAGCGCTGTCTTCTGCCATTACCTTGATCAGATTCAGATTCGCATATCCAACTTTCTTGAAGTTCACCCTAATCCTTCCGAAAGAGATATTGCCATATTACTTTTAAACAGCCTCTCACAGCTTCTTACCCGACTGGAGCAGCTGTTGTGTCAATTTTGCCAAATGTTGCACATGGCCTGCACCTTTCAGCGCTTTTTTCTCGAGCTTCTGGGGTTACTCGAGTATTGTGAAGTTTATAAACCTCTGATGAATGCACAGAGTCCCTCTCATCCTCTTGCGAGAGGGCTAATGGGTACATTCATTGTGAATGTAACAGATGCTGAGCTATTTTTTCATGCTGGCATACCCTACTACGTGGTGCACCCTGTTTGAAATTTGTCTCGGATCCGTGTTGACTGTGAAGTGCCAGTCGGACCAATGAATGATGAAGAGAGGTGGATGAATAAGTCCCCCGCTTTTGCTAACATTTATGAGGGACCTTTGGATACAAAGGCTCAGTACAGGGCTATAACTCACTACAGCAGTAACTTCTTTGGTTTTGGAACTGCATTCAAGGAGTCATCAAATAACTGCGACGAACCCCTTCTGGCAACGAATAACCACGACGAATCCCTTCCAGCAACGTCTGGTGCAAGTCGAAGTGCACCAAAAGATAAGTTGAAGAATCACCCATGTAAGTACCACCTAATCAAATTTCCTTTCCTTATTTTCAATCTTTTTGGATAAAGGAAAGCCACGTCCAAAAAAACTAGCCAAGAGAACAGGTGGATGAGACAAATTCCAGCCTCCTTCCTCTGCATTCTATCCTTCAGCCAATGATGTTTGGCAGGGTGCTGTCACAAACATTAAGAGAGATCAGGGGCCTCCACATGGTACTGGTTACGCTTTTCCAGACCCTGCACTGTTTGTGTCAGCTCTGAAGGAAGAGCGAATGATTTCATATCTTCAAACTTGGCTGTATTTGCACCCGCTTCTCATCTTGCGTCTGTCCTTCTCTGGCATGTGTGCAGAACCTCTTTTCAACCAACAATGGTGGGATCTGCTGTTGCTACCTTTAGCAAAACGTTCCTCAGCACCTGCAAACCTTGTTCAACAGCAAGAAAAGATCCTCAAGGTTCTAGGGAAACAATCTACTCTCACAGATTTGCAATTGAACATTGTCGATGCTGACAGCTTTACATGGCAAGGTGAAGTTCTCTCAACAGAGTCCTTTCGAGATGAATCACTTGTCAAAAAGATTATCTGGGAAGTTGCTGAGCTGAATTTTTGCTCAGAGCTGCTGGCACTTGATGCAAAAATGGTTCAGCATCCAGTGGATATGTGTCTCATCCTAAATTGCTTTCCTGAGGGACAGAGTACCATTCTTTGCATTGCGAATGTTGAAACAGCTGATCAAGGCCTGGCAGCTATCTCCCTACAATCCAGGGCTCCATTTTTCCTGGCACTGCGAGATTTGATGCTTCAGTGGAGGGACGTAGATTACCACTTGCTCAGGGAGGATGTCACAGTTGAAAATTGGGAAACTAAAGCGACAAAGGACTTACAAGAGGTGGAACGGGCAGTCACTACCCTCTACACTGATAAATTCTATGCTTTGTACGGTCAACCCCCTATCATACCACATCATGTGCCCATCATGTAAAATCTTGTATATAGCCTAAACATGTTTCTGTGTCATGTGAAATGAGGGCTCGGTGCATGCTGGGTCATGGGCCATGCGCCCAGGGTTTGTTTGTTTTGTCGTGTTGAAATTTGTTCCCTCAATGCCCCCTGTAACGAGTTCTTTTGCACTCCAGAGTATAGAGTTGTTAGATCTGGTCAGGTTTTTGCACACTTTGGAGAAAGACAGACTCCAGCTGCCACCCACAATCCAACAGCTACGCCAGCAGATTGCCTCGCAGGCCATACCTACCCCTTCTGACGTCACATCTCAGGCTCTCTTTCCCTCCCTTTTCCCTTTGGTGGGAGGCCTCAGATTCCAACCGTACCCTGCAAGCCCACCAGGAGGGGGAGAACCCACTCAAGCCAAGGGAGCATGTGTCTGAGGGGGTCAGAAGCTCTGACTGTCAGCACACCAATGGCAAGAAGTGGCAGATCCCTTCTACGAGAAGGACTCCAGGGGTAGGCAATTTTTAGGTGGCATTATTTATAATGCCCAGGTCTCCCAGGTGCCTGAGGTTAGTGAGGCTTGGTTGAGTAACCTGGCAACTGGGTTTCACCGCAAAGCCTGGTTCTTTTCAGAGGATTCTGACTCACTAGAGGCTGTGGTGCATAGATGTGCAGAATTGGGGAAAGTGACTATGGTTCGGTTGTTTAGGCAGGCCTTGGCCCAGATTGAGCTAGCTCAATATCTAGACAGGCACGTAAGCTTCCTTACCTTCTAGGGATTAAGGCTAAGTTTTACTAGGGTAACTAGCAAAAATCCCCACATGAACGCAATCCAGATTTACAACAGCTTAGGGCTAAAAAGCCCTTCTTTGTCCACTTTTCTAGGCTGGAATGCTGCTGGTCGAAGGTTTGCAAAGTTAGCAGCCAGAGGCACTGCCTATTTTTTGTTGGCTATAGTGGCAACAGGCAACTATTATGAGGCTGGGCACATGACTGACACTGTGGTGGATAGTGTTTCTAATCTTTTGAGGGATCCACCAGGTAAGTAGCCTCACCTAAACCAGAAACATGGCCTATGCAGTTCTCTAGCACAGGGCATGGGCTCAGAAGTGAGGCACATCCTGATGCCATTTCTATACTGCCTCCAAGACACTATTCCCTTTGAAACAGTTTTGTCGGGTCAAAAATTCAACTTCAAACATATTGAGACCATGGACGTCTTCTTCAATAAGGTTAAACAAAGGTAAGTGGCTAGCTAGGGGAATGGGGGCCTAATAACTTTGAATAGCTCTTTTCAGCTTATACCCTGAAACTATGAAATCTGGAGGCCTTCCCGTGCCAACCTTTCACCCTCGCGGGCCTCCTCGACATCCCACTCTCCTCCATCTTCACCTGCATCCTCACCTGCATCCTCACCTGCTGTTAGCTCAAAAGCTTATCTACCAGCGTCTCCCGCAATCTCTAGGATCATACAACACATGCAGACCATTCAATCCAGTTATGACCCAGTTCAACCCTCAAATAAAAAAATCCCTTACCCTAGAAGCAAACAGCGGCTGGAAGAGAGAGCAGACTGGATGGAAAGAGAAAGGGTTAGAGCAGGGGGTGCAGATACCCCAGATGCAGCTGCTTTTGTCACAAGGGTACAGTTACTGCAGTCTAAGTATAACCCTCTGACTTTAAATAGCTGAGGCAAATGTACCTTGATAAGGGATCAAAACATGAGGGTACCTACATCAAAGTTCCTTGCAAAGCTTTCAAAGGGTAAGGACCCAAGCCATACAATTTCTTTCTGTTAAGTGATCTTAGAGGGTCCTTGAAGATTCTTGACATGCATCAGAAACTTCTAGCCTACGTAGCCACAGACATGCCTCTCCACCTAAAGCAAGGGCTCACTCTAGCCCTCAAAACAGCAGTCAAAGGATTTGGAAGCACGTTCTGGACAGAACAGGATAGTAGGGAGGGTCCTTCCACATTTCCTTCCTTTCATTTCTCCACAACATAATGCAAGTAAGTTTTTCTTGCAGCAGCAGAGGCAGCTGACTTCAGAAGGGTCGCAACACACCCATAGGTATACACCCCCGACTACTGAGAGTTGAAGGTAAAACCAGAACCAACAGTACTCAGTTCACGCCATGGCCGTCTGCTGACATCCAATGCCACCCGGAGGTGTACAACTCCTTAAGCAATAACTTCGAAAATGTTTTCAACTGGATTTGGATCAAGTTGCAAGCACATTTGCCTGACATTTATGATGAGGTTAGGGTCTACGCCAATGTCTTGAGCACAGCCCCTGCTTACCCTTTCGCTGGCTTTGTTGTTAATTTCAATGTTGTGACAAAGGCTCATAGAGACGCGCAGGACCTGACTGCATGTGCACTTCTAATCCTGGGAGAGCATGAAGGGGGAGAGCTATGCCTTTACGAGCCCAGTTTGGTATTTCCTTTAAAAGAAGGAGATTTGATGGTCTTTCATTTGGGGGAAATCACACATTTTAATCTTCATTTTAAAGGTTTAAGAGCTTCCTTGGTCCTGCACAGTGACAAGGCAGGAAAGGATTGGGCAGAGACACAAATGGGGTGGGCCCAAAATCGTTACCTAGTTAGCTAATTTACGTGTCTAAGTCATGTGTTTCATGTGCAGACTGGGGTTTAAAAACCTGGTTCATTGGCTGTCTCACCCTTGAGCCCCTTCTACATGGCCTGACTCTGGATTAATATCCCTTCTCTTGTACCCTTCTTTTGTCGCCCCCCTCCCCAACTGTCATTTACAGGTTCTTTACAGGTTATCCTAATCAAGTTAAAGCTCCTAAGTGCAATTCCCCATCATAAAATTGAAACACAATGCCACCCAGGCTGAAGGTCAGGAATCTGTTTTTTGTATTTGGCCTAGCTGATTTATTTCAGAAGAATTGGAATAACATTGAGCTTTACGGTTTATGGGCTCCTTTGCCACTGTACCAGGGAAAAGGCACTGATGCGGTAAGCAAAGTCTCAGGGGCCATCAAGAAACTAACAGGTTGTAGCAAATCAGAAAGCCTTTTGACATTGCCGGGACAAAGCATGAGATAGGGAAAGTCAGAAAACTAGATGCATACTGACACCCGTTATAGAAAGGCAAAGAGGTCCGCTGTCTGTTTGAGGGTAAGCTCTATGTAGCCGCACCAAAATCGTCCCAAGATTTTAAATCATTTTTGGACTGGGTTAAGGCTATATGGCAGGTTAAGCAGCAGAGAGCAGAAGCGCAGCAGGGTGGTAGGGTTCTTTTCAATGAAGTTAAATGCACTGACCACAAATTAGAAGTCCTGATGGAGGAGGAAGGGTTTGAAGGCAAGGACGGAAAAGATGAAGCTATTAAAGCTGGAAAAGGTATATTTTCAGGTTGTGAAGTACATACTCACTCCACGCCAGCTGAAGCCAAAAAGCTGAAGTGAAGCAGAGCTTTTTGCATTCCTAACCCACCAAGCACCATGGATAAGCACACTCAAAAAGTATACAACAGGTTATTTGAAACCCCAAAGCCACCAATGCAAAACAGAGACCCTAGTGGTGAAGACAGTGAGGGGTACGATAGTTTGGAAAAGCCTGGTAATGTTTCTTCTAACAATGCTTAGAACTAGAGTTACCGGAGGAAGGTCAAGACTATTTTGCTTCATCTAGAGAGGATGACACTCCTGCCCAGATAAATGTACGTATCCGTCATCGCCTTATTAAGCCCAAGGTTTGAATCACTTCAAATAGCAAGACAACGATAGCAAAGGTGGCAACGGGGTAGGTTTATATTCAGAAGGGTATTCTTAACCAATTACTATGCAGATCGAAACACGAACACCTCCACCCAGCAAACGGAAGCTAGCCCACTCTCCTGCTGCTACCCCTAGCCATCCTCACAGAAAAGGAAAGAAACAACGAGAACATAATGATATAGCCATGTTGGGCAAGGTCAGCAAGGTTGTCGCCTAGGTAAAGAGGCTATAGTTTACTCTACCTTGTTAGACATGCCCTTTCCCGACCATGCATTCACGCACAGTCCCCTTTTATAGGAACATCATAGACATAGTGGGGGAATATCTCGCAGAGGTCAAAAAACTTGACAAGGAGCATGCATTGGCCAAGGTCTATAACACTCTCACTTCGACAGCCAGCAAAATGGTTCTTCAGAAGGTTTCAAGTTTTGTGAGTGTTTCTTTTATGCTCAGCATACAGCTTATCAACTGCTCTAATGTGGATACGCAGCAGTCAGCACTCGACGTATCTATAGAGACAATGCCACTCCAGTTGTCATCATTACTTGTTGCTTAGGTATTATTTCTTTCTTGAGATCCTTAACTGAGAGTTCAGATAGCTGGGGATCCCTCTCTTGTAGCTCAGAGGGCAAATTGGCTCTTGGAGCATAATCACTATCTTCATTGGGGCTTTTCGGTAGAGGTAAGCCTACTTTACGCTCAAAAGTTATCTGAACATTTTCAGGATTCAGATCCGTCAAAATGGAAAGAAGGAGAATTGGTCCAGCCTTTTGCCTCCCAGGTCATCATAGAAGTTTTCTCCAGCTCTCTCATTCATCACAACTATACCAGCAAGGTCACCTAATATCTTAGCTATGGGAGGCAGGTGACCAGGATAATGCAGTGCTTTGCCGCTACTGTGATAAGTCAACTTTCATCATCAACAAAGTTAACACTTTCTAGATCCACTCCATCCTTATGCAGTTCACTGGTGGGCAACGCCAACCCAATCACTTCAAAGAAACACTCTTTGGGCCAGTTTTTTGCTCCTTATATCATTACCATGAGAAGCTTTCAAGTGAGCAGTTTTCAAGCAAGTTTATGGGAGGTTTAGGTAGCTGGTTATGGAAGCAGGCAACGTATATTTGGTTCATCAGTCTTCAACAGTAACTTACTCTACAACAGCTTGAGGGCACCAGCCCCTATTCATTTGCAAGACGTTCAAGCAAGCGAGGAGGAGTGGGCTAGGGCAGTGAAAGATTTGGAACTAGAGGAGAAAGAGCAATGACCCATGCAACTGAGAACCACCTGGCAGGCCTCTTACTAGTTATATAAAGTTTTAGATATTTTGCAGAATTTCGATCCAACCACATTTACCATACCTCACACGAAAGCGTAAGACCCCAGCTGAGCCCATACCTAGCCCGTACCTAGCCCTGTGTAAGCCTGTGTGAAACCTAGTGTTGCCCCATACCAAACCTAGTGAAGCCTGTGCCTAACCTGGCTTGACCCAGTAACCCTGAAAATGAGGGGCTTATGCCCAAATGAGGCTAAAGGCAACCCAGGTTGATCTGGGTTGACCTTGAGTGACCTGGGTGACCTGTGCATNCCCAGGTCAACCCACGGTAACCCCAGAGCATATAGGTTAACCTATACACTCCAAGGTTAACCTAGATGCTCTGTGGGTTAACCTGGAGATACTCAGGTCAAAAAGGATTTTTCCTAATGCAGTTTTTAGAGGACTGGCATCTACTGTGGATCATAACTGATGTCCTCTTGTTTCGATCACAAATATGCAATCTGCTTCAGTGGATGCTTTGTCCAGGATGGCAAATAATCATCTGAACCTTTCAGATACTGCTGCTTTCCGTATTCCAGGTCCAGGTCCATCTAACAAACTGGTAAATTCTGTTCCTGATGATTTTTTGACACATACAATGACTTTGATTAAAAACTCTGGTATTACTTCGATTATTTTGAACCTTTTTTCTTCAACTCCATGTGAACAATATCAGAATAACACATCCAAATTTTTTTCATCTAGAATTACATGCAAACAAAGTTCAACAAATGTGCATAATATGTACCCTTCAGATATCTCTCCCTTTCATAATATTAACACAGCTCCATGTCATCTTTTTGTAGCTTCAGCAGAGCAGTCAGCAACAGTGATGACCTCCTTATGACAACACAACACTCTTGGACAGGATTCCATTGTTCACAACCGCCTGCTGCCTCCATTACCGTCTCCTTCGGAAGCACAGCTATCCCATTCCATACCCTCTAGGCCAGAATGCCTAGACCCTGTTTGAGATACACCACCACACCTCATTCTACAACATGTGACTGAACGACCTCATCTGGACTACCCCAATGTCCATGACCCTCTCTTCCAAATTGTGTTTGACCTACTATGTACACACCTTCAGGGAGAGGTCAATACCATCTACCTGAGCAGAACCTCACTGCTCTGCTGGTCATGGTTCCAACAAATATGATGCCACATTACCACCACGACCATAGCCATTCCCAGTGGTAGCTCCTCAGCCAGTACATCCAACTGTGCTTCCACCCATAATTGCAGGTAATGGTGTCAACCCAACAAATACTTTTGGAATACATACTCAACCTCAGGGAAGGCTCATGCCTGGGATGACACACATCTACAACCCTGTGCAGCATTACGGACAGTCAAGGGTCCCTCCTCAAGCGATTCACCTGTCCAAATGCCTCAAGTACAGTGGGCTTCCTGCCCAAGCTGTTCCAGCTTATCAGCCTGTGTATGCTATTCCAGCTCCTGGGGGATACTACCCATTACAACAACCTCAGTATCCTCCGCCTCCTGTCATGCCAGGTCCTCCATTGTTTCTGACTGCTCCTGCTCCAGTAGAATTAGGCTCTATTTTCAGTAATAGTAGATCACTTACTACCTCTTCCTCCACTCTTTCTTTGATACTGGTTCTTACTGATTTGAAAGACTGGACCTCCTGTAATAGCAGCTATCTGGATGCTAGGAGTGATGGGTCACATTAACGATGATGAAGATACTGACAATCCACTTTTGTGGGTTGTCTCACCTCCTGAACTTTTCCACAATTATACACAGCCAGAACTTAATGCGTACATGTCCTTCTGGCAGCTTGATGCCACTGTGACTAGCATTCTCACTGCATGGCTCAGCAAAGGACTGGCTGCTTTCATCCCACCAATCAACAAAATCATTTACTGCTCATCAAATATATGGGATGCTCAAGAAACAATACACCAATAATGATTACACTGATGGTTTCATTCAGAAGGTTCAACTTGTGCACCATGAAATACATGTCTGGCTCTCCTGGAGATCTGGTATTAAATGACTTCGACAATCAGAGTTTCCCTATGCACCGGTTGATATTGCTATGAGCTTTATCACTCTACTACCTCAATTGGGTGCCTTGTGGAATGAACTCAGATGTAAAGTCAATGCTGCATCCCATTCTGGTGAAATTGATGACATTTGGCTGGATCAATTCTTTCAATCTGCAGCACTAGATGCTCCTCCATCCAAAGTCCTCATCTTTGTCTTTGGCTGGCCTGGGGAAACAACAACAGATTTGTAAAGCTTGTGAGCACTGTTTCCAGACAAGCACTACTGGTCACTTCCTCTGCCCCCACTGCAGATACAACCACTGTGTACATATGCACCATCGTAGCAAGAAACTGGAGCAGGATGATTCAACATGCAAAAATGTGACCCCTCCGCATCTCAAGGCACTTCTCTCTGCAGTATCGACTTTGGAAGTGACAGATGATGGGGAGGACATTCCTTTCAATACCAATGATATTCACAGTAGTCCAACTGACAATGAAAATGATGTTGAACCATGTGCTGATTGTGTGGACTGTTACCCAGCCTTGCTTTCTTCACTTCAACCTCCTGCAGCTCTGCTTACTATGGATCTGCTAGCTCTTGTGGCACTTGTTCGTAGCTTTCAGGCTCTTTTTGACTCTGGTTGCACCCTGTGGAACAGCGCTAAAGGCAATCATTATATCAGTACCTCAGGCAACATAAGTCTTACATTTTTTTCATTAACAAAACCAATAAAAAGGCTCAGCGGAACACCATCATGGACCATATGAAAGTTTGGAATGTGTTGGCACTTTGTCCACCTACCAACGCACCAGAAGAATTGGTAGAAATGTACAAAGATCAAATCTCTCTACTCAATATCATTGTCACTGAAGATGAAGAAATTCATGAAAACAAAAACAAACCAGTACCCCTTTGCCCACTATCTTTCCATCTGACGCTAATCACCTTCCAGGCCTACGACATCAAGGAAATTGTGTTCAGTGATCCTGATGGTGATTTGGGCAAAGTCGGGATGCACATGAACATGCAGTTCGCTCTGCCTCGTTATGTAGTATGGGTCTCATCTTCTGCATGAACACTGTACTTACATCGAGACAGCTGCCATCAAAAACTTTGAATGAATCACCAAAGAAGACCAACACAAACAAGTTCATTCATAAAAAAGGACAAACCACTTCCAACACAACTGGTTCCAACTCTGTTCCAACAACCTCTTCTACAGTTCACAACAATCCTGCTCCTGCTCCTGCTACTCCGAACAGCACAAATTCGGCTATGTCGAGAGTATCATCCATATCACTCAACACTACATACCCTCCAAATGTTCAATCTGACTAGTGGTGGTAATATCTTCCAACACGAATACTCCCATCTCAGACAATTACCAGTCTATAACACCGATGGAGACTTAGTGCCAACTTACGATTTGTGGAAGGAGCTCCATCCTGGAACACTTATAACACTGAATGCAGACCTCATGTGCTGGGTCTATGACAATGACAGCAAGCACAGAAAGGTAATGTAGTTCCATCCCTTTCAAAACAGAATCCAAACCACAATTGCAGATCTACCAGTTACAAATCCACTTTGTGCAGATCTGTGCGGAGTCTCCCGAACAAGCCATTCAGCTGACAATCCGTCTTCACCCCAACATTGACAACAAAGAAACTGAAGGCGACATGGTTGGTCAGTCTCAATCCAGCTCTGGATCCACTTCGACTGCAAAGGGAAAAGGCAAGGCAAGGGCATACAAAGACAACTTGCTGTCTAGCCTTGAGATGACACCTTCCAAAAAAACACGAAGGTTCTAATCTAGATTATATTAGAATCCCCATTCAGAAACACCGAAATGGATGATACATATAAAATTTAACTATTGTTTTCACTTAAAATTAGCTTGGCGGCCTTTGCTACATGTGCTTCTGTTGTCATCAAATACAACTCTCTCCAAACATTTCACCGGTTGCTACATACATCATCACCGTGTAACCTCCTTATAACCTAACCCAGCATGTCCAAGCTTCCTTGCTGTACTGTCTGCGACTACAGTGACTGACAAAACTTAATCGACCGAGTCAAATCGCATCCCTCCATTGGCATAGGCCTCACTGTGCTCTACTGGGGTGTCTATTGCAACAACTGGCACACAATGATAATAAACAGCATCGGCTCTGCCTACCCCTCTCACTTCACTCACTTCGACAGGCAGATTGCATTGACAGGTACTTATCTAACACAGGGTTTCTACATGACTGGAAACTTTATCAAAATGCTGTCACAGCCCTGGTTCATGACTATCAAGCAACCCAAAATGTTTACTAAAGTATCCTATATTAATTTGAATTAACACTCCATACAAAATTAAGTATATAAATCATAGACAAAAGGTGGACCAAATCAGGGCTTTTGTGTGAATTTTAACTCAGTCAAAACAAAGGATTTCAGCCAGAATTTTGGCCCCTTCAGAACAAAGAACTTAGTAATATATTTTAACTTAAGAACAAAGGGAGATTTATTAATACATTTTAATTGGAGAACAAAGAGAGATTTATTAATACATTTTGACTGAAGAACAAAGGGAATTTTAGTAATGCATTTTAATTGAAGAACAAAGGAAGATTTTGGTAATACATTTTAAGTGGTGAACAAAGGGAGATTTATGAATGCATTTTAACTCAAGAACAAAGGAAGATTTTGATAATACATTTTAAGTGGAGAACAAAGGGAGATTTATTGATGCATTTTAACTTCTAAACAGGATAGCTATGTTACAGACTATATGGTATGTGACACTTGCACCTGCCTGATTGTGGTGTTCTCCACAGTTAAACCAAGGGTTCTCAGCCTTCAACCCAGATCCCTCATTAATACTGCACCTGCTGCAGGTTTCCCCAAAGCAGAACCAACAAACTGACAGTGATCATTTTCTACTACCAAGTAAAAACAAAAAGAAGAGTCTACTTATTACCTCCAAGTTGTTGCTACATATCTAATGAGTAACTGACTAGAGATGCACCAGCTGGTTAACTGGTTAGTGGGGTCACACCATGCTGATGTGATATAGCCACCTGTCTCTGCATGTGGCTGCCTGTTCCTCATTCAATATTCTGCTTCCCATTACTTCAAATAACTTGCATCATCCATATATGTCTCATTTCCCACTGTTTACCATGTAAAAAGCTGACCAGATACACCATGTTCCCATTATATCTCCACCTCTTATTTGGCAGGATAACCAGCCCAGATATAACACTGTTGCCAGTCCCATGGCCCATTACCTGCTCCTCTTCTTAAAACCCTGCTCACAGGAAGCATTATGAAACCTTCTGCATCAGATCAATACTGGCCTTCTGAGGCTGGAGCCTTGTGAGTCAAATGAGTTTGTGTTAGGAGTTAAAATGGATTGTTGAGTTAAAATTGATTACTAAAGTCTCCCTTTGTTCTTGAGTTAAAATGCATTACTAAAATTGTCTTTGCAAGGGGGGTGCGGCATTGCAAAAAAATACACAAGGTACATTTATAAATTTCGGCAGGTCTTCGGACCCTCCCTCCCTCCAAAAAAGGAAATTTCCCACCACGTGATGATTTAAAATTAGATCCCTGTACTTGTTTCGACCATGTAGATGTTTAAAGGCCTTATGAAAGAGTTTACAATAAGCTTTCACTATAAAGAACCTGTGCTATATACTTCAGCCCTCTCGAAATGATTTCGGATGATGATGCCATAGAAACACGTGACATATGTCTGGCCGCAATGTCACAGACACAAAGCCGTCAAATGTGTAAAAGCTCATACTTACTAGTCTATGGAGTGTTGACTCTGGGTTTCTAATGCTGTTTGAATAGTCTTGATGTCTGTAATGATCAAAAAATGCTAATTTAAGGTGACATACAATCATAAATTTCAGCTGGCTCAGGACCCCTCCCTCCCTAGACCCTGTGTCACGTGCCACAATGCCGCACCTCCCTTGTGTCTTTGATGAGGAATCTGGGTTGAAGGCTGAGAACCCTTGGTTTAACTGTGGAGAACACCACAATCAGGCAGGTGCAAGTGTCACATACCATATAGTCTGTAACATAGCTATCCTGTTTAGAAGTTAAAATGCATCAATAAATCTCCCTTTGTTCTCCACTTAAAATGTATTATCAAAATCTTCCTTTGTTCTTGAGTTAAAATGCATTCATAAATCTCCCTTTGTTCACCACTTAAAATGTATTACCAAAATCTTCCTTTGTTCTTGAGTTAAAATGTATTACTAAAATCTCCCTTTGTTCTTCAATTAAAATGCATTACTAAAATTCCCTTTGTTCTTCAGTCAAAATGTATTAATAAATCTCTCTTTGTTCTCCAATTAAAATGTATTCATAAATCTCCCTTTGTTCTTAAGTTAAAATATATTACTAAATATATTACTAAGTTCTTTGTTCTGAAGGGGCCAAAATTCTGGTTGAAATCCTTTGTTTTGACTGAGTTAAAATTCACACAAAAGCCCTGATTTGGTCCACCTTTTGTCTATGATTTATATACTTAATTTTGTATGGAGTGTTAATTCAAATTAATATAGGATACTTTAGTAAACATTTTGGGTTGCTTGATAGTCATGAACCAGGGCTGTGTGTGTAACTCACCTCTGGGCAATATGTCAGGCTATATACTCTGCTACATCCCTCAACACACATTAGAAGAAAAAGACATTAACACTGGAGTCACATTGAAAATATGTGATTCATGCCCTTGGTACAGGCCTGTAGTTGTATTTGCCACTGATCCAAGCAATCATGTCCGATGACTCCAACCAGACGATGCAGACATCATCACCAACACCATTACAGAGTAAGTTCTCCTTATGACACTGCGCCCTAACAATGAAAAGATTCATATGAACCAACTCTTTTCTGTTTCGATCCAGATACACTCCATACACACAGAGTCCTGATGTGGGAACTGACATCCATGACACACCACAGGTCTTTGTCACAACACTGTCCACGGTGCCATTGTCAGCCCTGCTTGACATTTCATCCAAACACAAATCCTTGACGAAATGCATATGACAACTACTACATCACCGAGTCACCAAAGTGGTCTCATACTACCTTCATCAACATGTCCACAACTTCATCAAACTTGTGGGACGACTGCATGGTGTCTTCACCGGATACACAGTTTTGGACTTCATCAATGGCAAATGGGAGAACATTCAAACAGACAGTCCTCAATGTTACCCACTGGAGATTGTAATGGATAACTTGGCAGTCGATGAAGCCATAACATTTCTGGTCGACATGCACAATGATCCGATCCCAATTACCATTTGCACCGATCCTGGTGCTTTGCTAAGAACTACTTGTACCCATGTCGTGGACATTGGCAATCAAGATGTAAGTAATTTCTTTACTCAATACTGTTCTGATGATCCACAGTTAAACGTCTGAAAACTGTTCATCAGAATTTATGCGACATCAGATGCATCCGTGTTTCCTTTACTTCTAAACAGGAATCTGACCACATTCGTGAGTGGTTTCACTCCAGCCTCGTTCTTCAGCTTCTACCCATCACACCTGGTATCCAATAAAACATGCATCGCAGGGCCCGAGTTTATGCGACTCGTTGACAAGGAGACACAACATAAGTACGAGATGGGATTAATTGGTAAAGGCTACAATTTGGACTTTGTTCATACAACTACCAACTCTGACCCCGCCTATGGATGTCTCAGACTGCAGCGAAGAGTGAATGATCTTACAGGTACCTGCTTATATAGCTGGGGTTTAGACGAAACGACTACTGATGACTTTGTGCAAAGAAGTATGTTGCAGACCCCATACACCTGGATCAATGGGGCTCTGTGTGTCAGTACATGCTGTAAATAAAATTATATAGTATATGTGACTGCCCATGTTTCATTGGTAGCAGGCGTTGCTGGTTCCATCTGGTGCTCAATTAGGGCCAGCAAAGTAGTACTATTAGTACTATTAGAATCAGTAGAATAGTACTAATAATACTATTAGGGCCTGTAAAGTAGTACTATTAGTACTATTAGGGTCAGTAGAATAATACTAATAATACTATTAAAGCCAGCAAAGTAGTACTATTAGTACTATTAGAATCAACTAATAATACTATTGGGGTCAGTAGAGTAGTAATAGTAGTAATAATGATAATAATGAAAGCAATACTATTGCTGACTGGCCAGCACTTGGCCAAGACCTGGCCAAGACCCATTCCTCTGGGCAATAGTATCCTGGCCTGTTCCATGATTCATGGATACTATGGACTAAAGCCACTCATTTAATACCAGTCAGATGAAAGAGGTAATAAAAGGGTTTTTGGAAATACAAGGAATTGATTATGATGAATTGTTCTCTCCAGTCATCAGATATGATACTATTTGTATTCTATTGGCCTTAGCAGCAAGCAAGGATTGGGAACTCAAAGTGCTGGACATCAAGACTGGCTTTCTCTTCGGCAAACTTGATAAGGAGATATATACAGAACAACCTGAAGGATTCATTAAAGAAGAAGGAAAAGTTTGTCACTTACTCCATGCCCTATATGGTCTCAAGCAAAATGGTGGAAAGTGGGAATGTCAAGATCTCAGGGAATGTAAAGAATTTCTTGGCATGATCATAACAAGAGAATCCTTACTCTAGACCAGAAGTCATACCAAATGAAAATTCTGAAACATTTCAACATGGAGAATGCAAATATCACTCAAACTCCATTACCTGCTGGGTACAAACCAATGGTCAATGATCAACTGGTTGATGAAGTACTCAAGAAGCAATATCAGTTGATCATTGGTTCTCTCCTATATCTTACACTTGGAACAAGGCCAGACATTGCATATGCCTGTTGCAATATTCAGTGAATCTGTCAAAGCAGCACTTACACACTGCTAAACATATCTGGCTGGTATCATGGAAAATTGACAGTATCAGCTCTGATTGCCTTTACTGATTCTGATTGGGCATCAGATGAAGATAATAGAAGATCACACTGGTTACTTCATTAAAATTGCTAATGTAGTATTCTCATAAGCAAACAACCATAGCATTGTCATCCACTGAAGCCGAGTATATGGTTTTGTGTGACTGTAAACAGGTTATATGGGTTGAAAACCTGTTTAACAAACTTGGAGTTAATCATACAACACCAATAGTTGGTGACAATCAAGGCTCTTTATTTATCTACTGCCAACAAACAAACCAAGCACATTGACATACATTTTCATTTTATACAACAACAAGTCAAAGACAAACATATAGTCATAATGCATATACTGACTCAAGATCACATTGCTGATATACTCACCAAAAATCTTGGTTGTGTACAATTCAATTAAAACTTGGTATCACCTTTAACAAAGACACTGCTAGGCCTGCCTTAAGCAGGGAGTTCACTGGTAGACACTGAGTGAGGGGGAGTGTTAGAAGTGTTTCTAGTCATGTGACCATGTCACTCGCATGTCTGATGTAAACACCAACATTATACACCATAAGCTGATAGGTATAAGTTATTCCAACCAATAGTAGTCCCTCTGGGAGCTTGCTACTGTTCACAGCAGTTGCTTACTGTCTGCAGTAGATAGCTGACTGATGCACTGGTGGATAGTTTTAGCACAGAGTAATAATAGTCTATAGCAGGTATATAGATAATTTGAGTACTTAGTTACTTTGCTCTTAGCCTTGCTCTAACAACCAACCAACCCAACAAGGATGTAAGTAGTCATTTACCCACTTACTTACTAGCTACCAGTGCACATGAGGACATGCCTGCTTAGTGTTACCCATCAGAAGAAAGGACATAGCTATTCAATGATTTGGTGACTCCATAAGCATGTTGTTTTGACTTCGTTTGTCCTGGAGTTCATAAATGAAACAAGAGTAGAGTATTGGTGGTCCCTTGGAGGTACCTCAGGTGATTTGAAAAAACAGAACTCAGGCAGGACAGGGTTGGATGGTGTAGGTGGTCATCAGGTGCAGACATTGGTTATTGCATTGTGAACAGCAACTGTGGATGCAAAACCAGTTAATCAAAAGATATCAGCAAATTTTGGTTTTGTCAGTTAATGTAGTTGTTGTTAGACCATCTAAAGGCCCATAACCTGTTGGTCCTAGATGAACAGGAAAAACACTAGTGTGCTTGCAACAACTGGTGAAACCTAGAGAGTATGCAACAGCATAAGTACAAACATCTTCAGTTGCAGAAAAAGCCACTGTATTACCTAGAGTACATAACAGCATAAGTACAAACTAGAGTAATGAATACAGTGGTAGCAAATGAATCAAAAACAACATACCATCTTTTGTGGAAAAGGCCACTGAAGACTGTCAAGCTAAGTTAGAAAATGTGGTTGTGGTTGGCTCCAATAGGTGTGTGTGGATGCAGATAAGGTATGTGTCATTCTCGTGTACTACTAGGTTTGCCAATGAACCTCAGCACAGGAGACGATTCTCCTGAACTCTGAGGTTCAGATGCCGGGCGGCCTCGAAGCATTGGAGGAAGATTGACGACCCCGCCCAGTGTAGAGAGAAGAAAATGAATGTATATTACTAACTACATGGATCGGGTGCGTCAAAACCTGACCAAGTAAACCTCAATGAGGGAAAACCTTGGTGCAGGAAAAAGCTACCGTCCTGCAAATACTAATTAATTGAATGATCATTGAAAGTGGAAAATGAATTGGGGAGAGGAGGGTGGGTCATCAGAAAATTGTAGGAATCGAGCCGTCGGATTTCTTGAACAGTGGAATGGGAACGACGACGGAATCAGGATGAGAGGAAGGAAAGACAGCGGTGACATCACGTGCAACCCAAATAGGGTAGTACCGTCTCGTCCATCCTTTACCTTATCTATCGCTTAGGCTTGCAGCCTCTAGCTAGCGATAAGGTATGCATCATTCTCGTGTACTACTAGGTTTGCCAATGAACCTCAGCACAGGAGACGATTCTCCTGAACTCTGAGGTTCAGACGCCAGGCGGCCTCGAAGCATTGGAGGAAGATCGACGACCCCAACCAGAGCGGAGCTCCAAGAGCCAAAGCTCGCTGGCAGTCGACGGAGATGCGAAGAAGCGCCGTACGGCATGGCAAACCCAACAGAGCGACGTGATGGAAATTTTCAGTGATGACAAATGTGAGATAATGTGAAACACGTAGCAAGTGGCCCATGCAGCCTTGTCCCATTCCACCAGATTGATTAACCAGTACCAGAGAATAGACAGGACAGGAGAAAAAATATATAAACATAGTAAACAGAACCAGGCGATGACCTGGCTCTAGCTNNTCAGTTTGAGCTCATCTGGACCACGTAACATAAACGGGCCAGGAAAAAGAAGAATAGATTAAGCCAGGTGAATATTATCATCAGAAAATTGTAAGAATCGAGCCGTCGGATTTCTTGAACGGTGGAATGGGAACGATGACGGAATCAGGATGAGAGGAAGGAAAGACGGTGGTGACATCACATGCAACCCAAATAGGGTAGTACCGTCTTGTCCGTCCTTTACCTTATCTATCGCTTAGGCTTGCAGCCTCTAGCTAGCACTCAAATCCAAGTGCTGTGAGCTCGTTACTCCAAAGGATCAAGATCCTGGGTCCTACAATGGAGTTTGAAAGATTAGACTGGCTAGTGAGCAACTGGTCTAGGAAATTTGGATGTTTGTGTAAATGGGTGAGTGAGATTGTTGGAAAACAATCAATCACAGTGGGTGTATCAGTCTCTAGTCTGACCAGAGTTAGGTGAATCTCCCTACAACTCTTCAAGATGAACCAATACTAATAATCCAATCCAAAATCCAATGACAGTCAGCAAAGACTCAGTCTCTCACTAGCCTTTGTCTGATTAACCTGAGCAGATTCCTGACTCTGAATCTGAAAACCAAAACCAATCCAATGAACTTCAACACTGGAAGTCCTATCCAAACAGTTCAAAACAACAATCAGGGCAAAGCTTCCAACCTTTCTACTATGAAGTAGAGGTCTCCATGAATTAATGCAACTCACAAGTACTTGTGAGTTGACTTGTAGGAAACTTGTACAAGTTTTGCAACTCATGAATACAAGTACTTGTGCTTACAAGTAGTACACAAGTACAAGTTGTAGTTTGAAGGAATACTTGTAAAAGTAACTTGTGAGTTACTCATGCATTATCTGCCTTGTATGATGTCTCTACAGTGCAGATTGCATGTTTTCAACTTATCAATATTATCTAAATAAAGTTGGTGCCTATATATAATGTACATATTGCTTTACTTGATATACAACTCACAAGTACTCATGCAACTCATGTACAACTCATGAGTACAAGTACTTGTGCCACAAGTTGCTCAAGAGTACAAGTTTGGATTTTGAAAGGATACAAACTTGTGAGTTGAGAGTACAAGTGACTCATGAATTAATTTATGGAGACCTCTACTATGAAGGTGAGCACTTTCAGCACTGATATGCAATTCAAACAAGGTGTCAATACAATGACTTGAACTTTGTGGCAAACAAAGCCCTGGGTCTTCCAAGGTCCAGTCAAATCAAGAAGGAACTCTTCAGTGAGTTTAGCTTCAAGCCTGTGATGGGGGGGAAAAACTTAATATTAGCTGGTGAGCTACAGGGTTTATATACTAATGGTACAATCTAAATTTAGCCAATTTGACACACTCATCTCTGACTAGATTTGATTCTGAGTCAGTCTTGACTCTATACTTGAGTCAAAGATGAGTTTCTAATCTGTGGGTCAATATTCCAGTCAGAGATCAGATCCTGTGAGATCAAGACAAGATCCTAAGATTTGTAAGGCGACGAGTAAAATGAGAGCTTATCAGGCCACTCAAAGGCTCGGTGAAACTTATAATACCAAAACTAAAGAATACAACGACTAGCTAATGGTTTAAATACTGAGTGGTTATCTTCTGGGGCATAAAGGATAAGGTTGAGGGGAAAGATACGAAGGGAAAGAGATAGACTATCTTTGCCTCATGTCTGTGATAAGCTATCAGAAGTTAATTTAAAAGATAGTGGATAAGGGAAATGAAAGATAGGGTGATATGAATATGAAAAAATGAGTGACGCGTGGTTGGGCGTCTGATAAGGTGAGCGCTAAAGGTGGAGATCGTAACATTACCCCCCCTTTAAGATCATGGTCCCCATGATGGTGTCGTCAATTTGAACATGGGTTTAAAGGAATCGAGGATGGTTCGGTTGGAGGTAATAATGATTCCTCGATTGAACGACGTTGGTTTCGGTTTGTGGGGGTGTTTTTTGTGGAAGTTTTCCACTTCTTCTTCAGCATGTCGGACATTTCCGCGAGGTTCCCAGGAGTTTTCGGCCTCGGAAAATCCTTTCCATTTGACTAAGTATTCAATATAGCGACCTTTTTTGCGGCTGTCCACGACGGCTTCTACTTCAAACTCTTCTTCTCCTTCGACTAAATCTGGTGGTAGTGGTGGTTCATTAGGTTGGATGTCGAAGGAGGGTTTAATGAAAGGTTTAAGTAGTTTTTCGTTGAAGATGTCATGTTTCCTTCGCCAAATGGGGTTCTGCGGTAGTTTGAGTCTATACGCCGCTTGTCCCACTTTTTCTGTGATTGCAAAGGGGCCATGTCGTAAATGATCTAGTTTTTTGGCGGGTCGTTGAGTTTTGATGTTTGTTCCTTCTAGCCAGACCAAGTCTCAGGTTTGTAGTCTCGCGACGCAGAGCGGTGTTTGTCGAATTGTTGCTTCATAGCCTCTTTTGCTAGGGCTAGGGCAGCTTCTGCTTCTTGTCGGGCATTAGAGAGTCTTTTAACCCATTCCGTGGCCGAGGGTACTTGATCTCTTTGTAGTTCTGTCCCGGTGTAGGGGTGATAACCGTGGTCGGTAAAGAAGGGTGATTGTTTTGTCATAGAGTGAACTCGATTGTTGTAGCTGAATTCCATGATGGCACACCACTCGCTCCAATTATCTTGCAAGTAATTGACGAATAAGCGAAGATATGCCTCCACTTCTTGATTTGCCCTCTCCGTTTGTCCGTCTGTTTCCGGGTGATAACCCGTGGATAAATGCCGTTTGATACCGAGTTGTTTGCATATTTGGTCCCATGCCTTGGCTACCGTCTGGGGCCCTCGATCGGAGATTAGGATTTCTGGAAGGCCGTGATATCGGATCACTCTGTCTCGTACGAGATTAGCGAATCCCTCCGCGCTGAGTTCTATGTGTGTGGGTTCTACATGTATACGATGACTGTAGGTGTCGGTGAATACTTCAATTGCATTGAAGCCGTTGGATTCAGGGAGGGGTCCGATCATGTCTGCTGTGACCTTTCGCCATGGTTGTTTAGAGATGTCATGCGGGTTAAGAGGGGCATGTAGAGGTTGTCAGTCTATCTTGTCTTCCTGACATTTGATGCACCCATCCGTGTATCGACGAATCATCTTTTGCATTTGTGGCCACCAATAGTTTCGTTGGATGAGTTCCTGAGTTTTGTATCTTCCAGGATGTCCCGCTAATGGGTTGTCGTGGTGGTCTCGGATGATTCGTTCGCGGAGCTTGTGGTTTTTGGGTACATATATGCGGTTGTCATAGAAGATTAATCCATCCGACTCTTTCCATTTTTTGTCTTTACCTTCTAGAGCTTGTCTGGCGGAAGGATCCAGTTTTCGTAACGGATCTTTTAACTCTGGTAGGTATTCTGGTGGGTCGTGGAGTATGACTGCTTCTAGCGCTCTGAAAATCAGAGGTGTTAGCATGACAACATTTTCGTTGTCTTTGTGTCCCATATCATGGTCCGGTCTTCTGGATAATAGGTCTGCCTGTTGATTCTGTTTGCCCGGTTTGTGGTGTAGGGTATAGTCATAGTCCGCTAGTTCTGTTACCCAGCGGGCTTGTCGTTGATTTAGTTTCTGGGGTTGTCGGAAGTATTGTAAGTTCTGATGGTCGGTCCAGATTTCGAAGGTTTGCCTGGCTCCCAGTACTAAGTGCCTCCATTCAGCTAGTGCTTCCATAATTGCGAGCATCTCTTTGTCATAGATCTCGTAATTTCGTTGTGTGGGTGAAAGTGCCTTGGAGTAGAAAGCGACTGGGTGCCACTTGTCTTCGATTCGTTAAGAGATTACCGCACCGATTGCTCCTTCTGATGTGTCTGCTTCTATTCTAAATTGTCCTTCATCTTCTGGGATGTGAAGGCAAGGTGCTGTTGTGATGGTTTCTTTCAAGGTGTCGAAGGCCGTTTGTTGCTCCGTTTCCCATTTCCAGGTGTCGTTTCCAGTTAATTGGGTCATGGGTTTTGCAATTTTACTATAGTCCTTGATGAATCTCCTGTAAAAATTGCAGAACCCTAGAAACTGTTGCAGTTCCTTCTTGTTGTTGGGAATTGGCCATTTTCAAATACCGTTGACCTTAATCGGATCCATCTCGACTTTTCCTTCTGAGACGATTAGTCCCAGAAATTCTATCTGTTGTTTTTCGAATTCGCATTTTTCTGGTTTTAAATAGAGTTTGTTGGCGCTTAGTATGGATAAGACTTGGCGAACGAGCTTGCGATGTTCATCTAGGTTGTGAGTATGTCGTCGATGTACACGAGAACTTTTCTGGTGTTGATTAGGTCTCGTAGAAGTTCATTCATCATTGTTTGGAATGTGGCGGGTGAATTTGTGAGTCCGAAGAACATTACTAGGGGTTCGAATAGTCCTTGATTGGTTAGGAAGGCTGCCTTCCATTCATCTCCTTCTTTGATTCATACATTATTGTATCCCCATCTCACATCGAGCTTTGTGAAATATTTGGCGCCTTTCAATTTGTTCACCAGCTCTTGAATGAGGGGGAGAGGATATCGGTTTTTGATGGTCATGTCGTTGAGTTTTCAATAATCTTGCACTGGTCTTAGCCTTCCATCCTTTTTCTTGATAAAGAAGAACGGCGAAGCCATAGGAGATTTAGAGGGTTGGATTCGTCCTGTGTTTAGATGTTCTTCGAGGAAGGCATCGAGTTCTTTTTGTTCATCTAGGTTCAGAGGATATACTTTGCATCCCGTTGGTTCTGACCCTGGCTTTAACTCTATAGCATGATCCCAAGGTCGGTTTGGTGGAAGGGTGTCGAACTCGGTTTTCTCGAAGACTTCTTCGAATCCTTTATACTGTTCCGGGATAGGATCTGTTTTTTTGTTTTTCTCGAATTCTTCCGCTAGTGCGTTGGCGATGGACTGATGAGCTCGTATGAAGGCCTTGTTCCTTCTGACATTTCGAGACGGTTTTGGGTATTTCATCCAAATCCTATCTCCTTCTTCCACGTCTTCTGGTTCCGGCTCTGTATATCCGCATGCTGCAGGGCATCTGGTGAAGTGCAGTGATCCGGTGGTCCAATCCACTTCTGGGTTGTGGAAGTTTAACCATTCATGTCCTAAGAACACATCCGATCGTCCTAGGTTGGTGACTGCAAACTTTCGGATTTCGGAGTGTCCTTCTATGATCATTTTTATTTCGGCATAATGTGTGATTTTCCCATTGTTGTTTTCTGTTCCGTCTGTGTTATATGCAGAGATTGGATGTTCCCATTTGTGTAGGGATAACTTCTTTTCTTCCGCAAACCGTTGACTGATGCAGCTGCCTGTACAGCCACTATCAAGAAGCGCTTGTGTTTGGTATCTGGTTCCTTTTTCCAGATCTTGGAGCTCTATCTGGACGTTTAGTTCCCGATCTGTCTTCGTGGTTCTGAAGATGAATCATTTCGGTTCGTGGAGATCTTCTAGCCAATCCAAGGCTTCATTGGTGGGAATACTTAGCAGTTTTTTGACGAGATGTTCGTTCACCTCTCGTTGTTTTTGGTTGTGTACCCACTGTTTTAGTGTTCCCATTCCCGCTTCAGCGGCTAGATCTCGTAGTCTCGATAGAACCCACAATGATGAGAAGGGTTCGGGCTTCTTTTGTTCTGATCGTGGTTGTGACCCGAAGAAGTAGACTCTTCATCTTCGACTTCTTCGATCATTGTCTTCCTTTCCGTTTTGATGCTGGATTCTTTTGCACGTGAAAAAGATGTATTCTTATTATACAATGCCTCGGGGCATGTCTGACAAGAAGTGTGTGCATAAGAGTCCTGACCGGGGGACAACGAAGTTGCGTCTACTTCGCTCCCATCTGAAAACCCGCAGCCTTTCTCAGCTGTTCTCTTTCTTCTTCTGTGATGTTAGTGGAATCGATAAAGTCTAGTGTGCGAGTAGTGAAAGGTTGTCGAGGTGGTGGTTTGAGGCTGCAGTATCGACCGGGGTGTTTGGCGTGACAGTCTGGACATTCTCCCCTGCAATCTCTGGAGAGGTGACGACCCATTTTCTTGCAGTGTCGGCATTCGAGCAG
>QLOY01016086.1:0-16771 GCA_003313965.1 Megacollybia marginata
GCGATGCCACACATTGTTCAGTTTCATATGCCTTGCGTTTTGTTTCCGCGTCACTGGTAGGATTTAGATTGATCATATCGCCCTTGGGTATCCAGATCTACAGGGAAACATAGTCTGTAAGAAGGGACAAATGGCCGAAAGAGGAAGTACCTTCGACATCGCAACCCAGGTGGCTTGGTCAACAGAGATCTGGCATACGGCTGCCTTCGCTTTTCCGCTCCGATCAGCTCTCTTTGCTTTGTCTGCAAATACTTCGGCCCTGTACTTTCGTTAGTATACCATACAATCAACCAAGAGAGAACTTGCAATTTCAGGTTATCGGTCAAGTACAAGCCCGTGCCCAAACGAGCAGCACGGTTGTCTGAACGGGTGGCACTCTGCTTGTATTTCGCAGCTTGTGCATCGTCGCACCCGGTATAGCCTTAATGATAGTCAACATGTCTTTCATGAAGGAGATATAGATACTACTCACCAATGACGATGTTGGCACGTCTACCAAGGGGCTAAAAACATCATCAAGTTGAGATCGAAACAGTGCAATCTACTGACCGCAGCTTTCTTCGCAGGCCTGACAGGACATGACTTTTTGGTACTCTCAGTGGACAGAGTGCTCTTGGCCGCACTCTTGGCTGGAGTCGTTGACCCTGTTTTTCCAGGCCCCCGAGCAATCAGCTCAACGTCCTGCAACGAGAAATCAGACACATGTCGATACGACCAAATAAGGAACTCACATTCGTAACTGGTGCACCAGCTACAAGGAGGACAGCGGGAAGAACAGCGGAGAGGATAAGGAAGTTGAAACGCATGATGAATATCCGAGTATCAAGAAGGAAGTCGCTGAGGAATTGAAAGTGGAGTGGATAAGCAACGAGCTCAACTGCGTTGTATGACTGAGATGTGAGACCAGCTCAAACTGGAGATCTGTCCCAAGACTCGACCATCTTATATACGACGTGCCATTCGAAAAGCGCCCGCGGCGAATTCGAGTCCTGATCAGGGAAAGATTAGTAACGTTGTAACGGAGTAGCTCCGCCTTGTAATTCATCGGATCTGAGTACTGAATACTGAGTCCTGACGCTTAGTCTCGACCCTTCACAGATTTGTTACAGCTATGTCACACGTGGCTAATTCAATCTCGCAAAGGGCATTCTTGCTGATCCCTTGTTTGGTCCTTTGTTTGGTCGAAGTTGTCTCGCTGATCGCCGAACAATCGCCGAACGTCGGCGCTCACTCTTCCATCTACCCTGTTTCTTGCCTGCTACCCTCACCATGGGCCTCGCAAATGGCATGGTATACTCATGTAACACAGATTTGAAATGGCTGCTTCCATGTTTCACTAGTGCGTGCCTTAACTACGCATTAACTACATCCATTCTGCATAGCATTACGCAACCAAATAAGGATTAGTGTAAATCCTGCGGTTGTGAGAGGCTTTGGCTCTCGGGTTTCGTGGTCGATGCAGCCAAATGTCATTGCCAAGTATTTCCATCTCTTCTGCACACCAGCTATCTACAGCTGACTCCTGCACACCAAAGCCGATCCTCTTCGAAGATCGTCGCTGATCAAACTGTCACGCTGGCGCTCAAGGACCCGATGGGAACGCATCTGACAGGACAAAGTTCGTATGTACATAATCGGAAACATAAATCCTGCATTCATTTATTCAGTGACTCTACATTCGTTTCGTCATCAGCGCGGCCTTATGCTGTGGTATTCAGCTTACACATTAGCGAGGGTGATATCTCCAAGCCGGTCTCCCACAATGTTCAAGACCGGTACATCTACTGTAAGTCGACAATTCAGTGAACTTGAACTCGGTCAGTAAGGCCCGGGAGGACAGATAGAATGTGAAAAAACGGGCGTCCAATCGAACAAGAAATCATACGGCGGCATTCAAAAGATCAGTCTGTGTTGAGTTACAGTCTCAGCCAAAAAGATACACGCCACGTACTCGAACTCCGGATCTCTGCGAAAAATGAGCTCTATGAGGTCATGGATACCAGCACACTTAACCACTAGCCTAAGTGCACCATATGCACCACCTCTATAGGGCATTATATAATAGCTCGACTCGTTTGCTAAATCAGCTATACAGTGGTACAGACGCAATGAGAGCAGCAGGCGATACTGCACTACTCACCTCATCCTGTGACATAGAGACAGGGAAGAAGTTTAGACAAGACCTCGTGAGACCTCTTCTGTTTCCAAAACTGCAAAACTCACCCTCCTAATCCAGGACATGGTCGTGCAGAGAAGGTGTCGGGTGGGATGACTTATATTGATTAGATAAGATGCCGAATTTAGATCTCTCTCCTGGAACTTCTAAGGATCGAGGTACAGGCGAAGATTCCGAGTTTCTAAAGTCCGAGGATCTAAGCGGAGGAAGATGATGAATAGAAAGTAACACATTTATACGTGTCATGCTCAGATACAAATATACCGTCGTCTGGATTGGCTGTTTGTATGGTGATGAGCATGCAACACTCGAACTCGAGATGAATGGAAATGCCAAAGTACAGTTGATTTACAAACCCGTTCCACAGCTACGCGAAATGGGATTGATTACTTGGACAGTTCGTTCGGATGCAATCGCCGTTCGGATTATGAACAGTCTTCATATGTCTGTCGAGTCCTGAATGAAGTGTATTGAATCATCGTGATTATCATCTCTACTCAGTACCTTTGAGCAATCGTACATTTGTTTCTGGACCATTTGTGAAAGAACAGAAGCGTACTACTTTGAGATCTGCAGGACGTGTAAACGTGACATTGCTGACACTTGACCTAGTTGGGCCTATCATAGGGTTCTGGTCTGATCTGTTATATGATCCGGGATGGAACCGGACCCCGAGACGGTGATCCTGGAAACGGTGGCTTCTTGCTCTGACATGGGAGGGATCGTGTGAGTTCCAAGGCAGACAAGAGGCTTACCGAGCTGTTGGCTTGAACGCATGAAGGGACATTGCGAGCGCCGAGAGACCAGTTTGACATATTACCGTTAGTGTACACAGTGAGCACCACGCGCTCACGCTCACCCGGCGCTGCGCGTATGAAACGAATGCACTGGCAATACATTAAATGAATGAAAAGATTTACGTTTCTGATTATGTACTTACCCTGATACAGTTAAATCTAACGATCAAACCCATCAATTGCAGACTTTGTCATGTCAGATGTCATCATGCGTTGCCATCGGGTTTCGTGAGCGCTCAAGTGCTTCACTTTGTGATCGGCAACCATCAAACAAGAGATCAGCAAGAATGTCCTTAGTGAGACAAAATTAGCAACGTGTGACTACCAGCGAAGGGGATTGGAAGGGGAGCGTAAGAACTCAGATCGGGTACGTCTATTACCGGTACCGTCCCAATATGAAACGAATTACAAAGAAGCCAGTGCCACTATTACAACATTACTAATCCCCCGAGTTCAACCTTGTTGAGTCTTCCCTGATCAGGATTCGAATTCGCCGCGGGCGCTTTCAGAATGGTACGTCGTATATAAGATGGTCGAGTCTTGGTTCAGATCTCCAGTTTGAGCTGGTCTCATACCTTAGTTATTCAACGCAGTTGATCTCGTTGCTTATCCACTCCACTTTCAATTCCTCAGTGACTTCCTTCTTGCTACTCACATATTCATCATGCGTTTCAATTTCCTCTTACTCTCCGCTGTTCTTCCCGCTGTCCTCCTAGTAGCTGGTGCACCAGTTACGAATGTGAGTCCCTTAATTGGTCGTATCTGGATGTGTCTGATTCCTGGGTTCAGGAGGTTGAGCTGATTGCTCGAGGGCCTGGAAAAACAGGGTCAACGACTCCAGCCAAGAGTGCAGCCAAGAGCACTCTGTCCACTGAGAGTACCAAAAAGTCATGTCCTGTCAGGCCTGCGAAGAAAGCTGCAGTCAGTAGATTGCACTGTTTTCGATCTCAACTTGATGATTTTTTAGCCCCTTGGTAGACGTGCCAACATCGTCATTGGTAAGTAGTATCTATCTCCTTCATGAAAGACATGTTAAATCTTGTTAACAGGCTATACGGGTTGCGACGATGCACAAGCTGCGAAATACAAGCAGAGTGCCACCCGTTCAGACAACCGTGCTGCTCGTTTGGGCACTGGCTTGTACTTGACCGATAACCTGAAATTGCAAGTTCTCTCTTGGTCGATTGTATGGTATACTAACGAAAGTACAGGGCCGAAGTATTTGCAGACAAAGCAAAGAGAGCAGATCGGAGCGGAAAAGCCAAGGCAGCCGTATGCCAGATCTCTGTTGACCAAGCCACCTGGGTTGCGATGTCGAAGGTACTTCCTCTTTCGGCCGTTTGTCCCTTCTTACAGACTGTGTTACCCTGTAGATCTGGATACCCAAGGGCGATATGATCAATCTGAATCCTACCAGTGACGCGGAAACGAAACGCAAGGCATATGAAACTGAACAATGTGTGACATCGCCATCTGTACGATTCGCGAAATACGACATTGACGGAGCTCCTCCTAACTCCTACGAGCTTGTTATTCCTCCCAGCTTGCAGCACGGGTTCCATGCAGACTGCAAAAATGTCCCCCAGTCTACCGCTATTGATTCTGACGACGAGGCGCCTATGTTCCCTAAATTGGGATTCACTTATCAAAGTCAGACTTCCGCGTGGAGCATCGCCGGTACTAGCCCATAGGCAGATAACATTATTGTAGGCCCTGTTGTTTGATACATATCAAAATATGAGTGTATTGGTTGTCCTGGAAAAGTATGCGTACTCCGAGTCTTAGCTTGAAAAACATGACGGTTTGTGCCGGTGACCACGACAAGACTTCTGCATGCCACATCGCCGGTAGTAGCTCATAGACAGTTCTTGTTATTGATCACGATCATAAAAGCTGTATCAAAATAAGAGTCTATTGGTTGTCCTGGAAATTTATGCTTGACAAACGTGACAGTTTGAAATCAAATATCTAGCCCCCAGAAGACTTCATGTTAAAAGCATCATTAGGCGAGGCAGATAAATACTGTATCAAATCGGAGTCCGTTGGTTGTCACTAGCAGTGGAGGAGTATGACTGAGTTTGACCATTCTTGTGCTTAAAGCGCATTTCTAACTGGAATCCAGACATAGGGCCTTTTAAATCACATACATCACGATAACAGGGCTGCCCCTATATCAAACAATTCCATTTGGCAACTTCAAAACAAACTAGATAAGATTTCCGCTGATCTAGAGAATACACATAACTGCAGTACTATATTGGGAGTGTGGAAGGATCTTTCACCAGACACAAAAGCTCATCTTCGTATCTTTGAAGATCGTCGCCGAGCGCTCAAGTGCTCAAGAAACCCACATGACAAAGTCTGCAATTGATGGTTTTGATTTAACTGTATCAGGGTAAGTACATAATCAGAAACGTAAATCTTTTCATGTATTGCCAGTGGCCCTGCATTTGTTTCATATGCGTAGCGCCGGGTGAGGCTGAGGTGAGCGCGTGGTGCTCACTGTATACACTAACGGTGATACCTCAAACCGGTCTCTCACAGCGCACGATTCCATTGCTTATCCATGGATTGCTGCTCGCCAAACCTCTTCCACCCGCCAAATCTACAACCCAGATCTTCAATTCTACCACTTTCGCCGGTATCACCTAGGCATCAAACTCGTCCGAATCTATCCCTGGATACGAACATAAATTCCCATCCCATGTCAGAGCAGGAAGCCACCCTCTCCAGGATCACCGTCTCGGGGCAGTTGGAGTCCAAAATCAGACCAGACCAGAACCTTTAATAGGCCCAACAAGGTCAAGTGTCAGCAATGTCATGTTTACATGATGTCCTGCGGATCTCATACAGTACTCTTCTGTTCTTTCACGAAATGATCCAGAGACAAATGTAAGGTGCTGAGTAGAGATGATATTCAATGCACTTCATTCAGGACTCGACAGACATATGAGGACTGTGCATAATCCGAACAGTGATTGCATCCGAATGAACTATCCAGTAATCAATCCCATTTCGCGTAGCTGTGGAACGGGTTTGTAATTCAACTGTCCTTTGGCATCTTTTTGTTACACTCCTCTCGAGTTGGAGTGTTGCATGCTCATCACCATACAAACAGTCAGTTCAGACGACTGTAGAGTTGTGTATCTGAGCATGACACGTGGAAATGTGTTACTTCCTATTCATGTTTTTCCTCCGCTTAGATCCTCGGACTTTAGGAAAGAAGACACTCGGGGATATCTTCACCTGTACCTCGATCCTTAGATGGTCAAGGTGTGAGATTTAGAATTGGCATCCTATCGAATCAGTGTCTGTTGCATAGAAGTCTTCGCTCACTCATCCCACCGGACACCTTCTCTGCACGACCATGTCCTGGATTAGGAGGGTGAGTTTTGCAGTTTTGGAAACAGAAGAGGTGGTCTTGTCTAAATTTCTTCCCCATCTCTATGTCACAGGATGAGGTGAGTAGGCCTGCACTCTAAGTAGCTGATTTAGCAAATGAGTCGAGCTATTATATGATGCTCTCGGAATGTTTCGTGTGGCACATTTAGGCTAGCGGTTAGGTGTGCTGGTCCCAGTTGCAAGTCACTCTTTTTTCGGAAATCTCTTTTTTGGTAGAGATCTGGAGTTCAAGTACGCAGCATGTATGGTGGCTGAGACTGTATAGCTCAACACATGACCGATCTTTTGAATACCGCCGTATGATTTCTTTTTTGCTTGGACCCCGGTTTTTTCACATTCAATCTATTCGTATTAATATTACCGAGTTCAAGGTCATCGAATTGTCGACTTACAGTAAATATACCGGTCTTGAACATGGTGGGAGACCGGCTTCAAGATATCACCTTCGTTAGTGTATAAGCTAAGCGCCACAGCATAAGAACGCGCTCATGACGAAACGAATGCAGAGCCACTGAATAAAATGAATCCAGGATTTACGTCTCCGATTATGTACATGCAGACTTTGTCCTGTCAGACAGTTGTCAGACGCGTTCCCATCGGCTCTTTAAGCGCCAGTGTTTCCCTTTGATCAGCGACCTTCGACTTCGAAGAGGATCGGCTTTGGTGTGTAGGAGTCAGCTGTAGATAGCTAGTGTGCAGACGATATGGAAAATACGCGTGGCATGTGTTTGCATCAGTCACGAAACCTGAGAGCCAAATTCAGCCTCTCATAAGCGCAGGATTTACACTAATCATTATGTGGTTGCGTAATGCTATGCAGAACGGGTTGTAGTTAATGCACGCGCTGGTGAAACATGGAGGCAGCCATTTCAGATCTGTGTTACATGAGTATACCATGCCATTTGCGAGGCATATGGTGAGGGTAACAGCCAAGAAACCGGGTGATGGAAGAGTGAGCGCTGGAATCCACTTCTGAACAACCTCCGGGCGGCGATCAGCGAGAGCTGCGGGCAAACAAAGGACCAAACAAGGGATCAGCAAGAATGCCCTTTGCGAGATTGAATTAGCCACGTGCCACATCACCAAATCTGTGAAGGGTCGAGACTAAGCGTCAGGACTCAGTATTCAGTACTCAGGTCCAATGAATTACAGGGCGGAGCTAAGCCACTCCGTTACAACATCACTAACCTTTCCTGATCAGGACTCGAATTCGCCGCGGGCGCTTTTCGAATGGCACGTCGTATATAAGATGGTCCAGTCTTGGTCCAGATCTCCAGTTTGAGCTGGTCTCATATCTCAGTCATACAACGCAGTTGATCTCGTTGCTTATCCACACCACTTTCAATTCCTCAGCGACTTCCTTCTTGATACTCAGATATTCATCATGCGTTTTAACTTCCTTATCCTCTCTGCTGTACTTCCCGCTGTCCTCCTAGTAGCCGGTGCACCAGTTACTAATGTGAGTCCCTTAGTTGGTCATTTCGGCATGTGTCTGATTTCTCGTTGCAGGACGTTGAGCTAATTGCTCGGGGGCCTGGAAAAACAGGGTCAACAACTCCAGCCAAGAGTGCAGCCAAGAGCACTCTGTCCACTGAGAGTACCAAAAAGTCATGTCCTGTCAGGCCTACGAAGAAAGCTGCGGTCAGTAGATTGTACTGTTTCGATCTCAACTTGATGATTTTTTTAGCCCCTTGGTAGACGTGCCAACATCGTCATTGGTAAGTAGTATCTATATCTCCTTCATGAAAGCATGTTGAATATTATCAACAGGTTATACGGGTTGCGACGATGCACAAGCTGCGAAATACAAGCAAAGTGCTACGCGTACAGACAACCGTGCTGCTCGTTTGGGCACGGGCTTGTACTTGACTGATAACCTGAGATTGCAAGTTCCTTGATCGATTGTATGGTATACTAACGAAAGTACAGGGCCGAAGTGTTTGCAGACAAAGCAAAGAGAGCAGATCGGAGCGGGAAAGCCAAGGCAGCCGTATGCCAGATTTCTGTTGACCAAGCCACGTGGGTTGCGATGTCCAAGGTACTTCCTCTTTCGGGTGTTTGTTCCTTCTTACAGACTGTTTCAGGATACCCAAGGGCGATATGATCAATTTGAATCCGACCAGTGACGCGGAAACGAAACGCAAGGCATATGAAACTGAGCAATGTGTGGCGTCGCCATCTGTGCGATTCGCGAAATACGACATTGACAGAGCTCCTGCTAATGCGTATGAACTGGTTATTCCTCCCAGTTTGCAGCACGGGTTCCATGCAGACTGCAAAGATGTCCCCCCAGCGGCTATTGATTCTGACGATGAGACGCCTATGTTCCCTGCATTGGGATTCACTTATCAAAGCCAGACAGCCGCGTGGAGCATCGCCGGTACTAGCCCATAGGCAGATAACATATTGACGGTAGTACGTACTGTTGTTTGAAGCCTATCAGAATATGAGTCTATTGGTTGTCCTGAAACAGTATGACTGGAAAAACATGACACATTTCCGGTTCCATTTGACTTGAGAATCACACCGGCCTCTAGTCGTTGAGTTGTTCCAGCTCGTATGTTTGCGTGTATCTTCAAGCTCTGGAGGCTGTGGTTTGCAGCTGGTTTAGCAGAACGAAAATTGATGGTGATGATTGCGGATCAAGATCAGGAGTATGCTTCCGAACCTTCACTACCATCATCCCCCTACTCCATACCCGTCCTCTTCTTGTCTGATACGCGCAGGGATAGTGGTGTTGGAGCCCTCAGCTGATAGAATATTCACTCACACGGAAACATTTGTCAGCACCTCCGCGAGGTCTCGATACTTCATTTTCATTGAAACTCTTTCCTGATATTGCTGATTCTTTTCATAATTGGGAACTCAAGTACAGTGACCGCCAAAAATATCGAAACATGCTGTTTCTCCTTATTCTCAGCATCAATGAACTCCAACCAAATTGTAGACACAAGATATAGATAACATAAAGACATTCTGTGCATTCAGTATATTACCATATAAGGAAATTATTGACTTATTCATGATTTTTCGGTGAATTTTCAGATGCATTTTTTTCAGGGGATGTTTCAGTAAAAATGGACATCAGGGCTTGAAAGGGCTTGAAAGATAGGTCAAGATAACATTTTGAACCATACCATTTGGTGGGGATTTGAGCTGGCAATTGTAGTTACAAAGTGGCTATTTTTGGCCAAAATAGAGTAAAAAGTCGGTTTTTGAGTACTTTGTAGCTTTGATTGCCAGCTCAAATCCCCACCAAATGGTATGGTTTAAAATGTTATCTTGACCTATTTCTCAAGCCCTTTCAAGCCCTGATGTCCATTTTTACTGAAACATCCTCTGAAAAAAATGCATCTGAAAATCCACCGAAAAATCAAGAATAAGTCAGTGATCACCTTATATGGTAATATACTGAATGCACAGAATATCTTCATTTTGTCTATATTTCGTGTCTACAATTTAGTTGGAGTCCATTGATGCCGAGAATAAGGAGAAACGGCATGTTTCGATATTTTTGGCGGTCACTGTAGCACACATCTGTCGTGCACTATACAATACCCCCAATATAGACACGTGCTAGTGATTTCCACGAATCGAACTTGAGAAAATGGTATAAAGATCCCTCAGGCTCGTCCACAGACCTCAAGTCTACGTCCACCAGAATTGAAATCAGTTTCTCCCGTAGGTAGTTCTGGAGCCGATGACAACATAAAAGCGATGGAACTTGCACAACACAATCATACCATTTCGAGCTGGTTCTGAATCATTCAGAGTGTGTAGTGAACACGTAGACATGAGCAAAACAAAAGTGGTAACTTGCACAACAGAATGCTATAATACCATTTCAAGTGGATTCTGAATCATTCCGACATCAGTAAAATGTAGTTGTACAAGTCCCCACAAGCCATAAAAGTTTCATAGAAGTCCCAAAAAGGTCAAAAAGTCAATAAGTTAAAAACCTATGTGTCCAAGGCCAAAAAGTTCAAAAATAAATGTAGTCAGACTATGATAATATCTCAAAATTCAAGCATTTTTACCTATGCTTAGTGCCAGCCAGATGCCAAAAGTTGAAAAGTTGCAAAGTTGAACTACGTTTTGCTGATGGACTGTGTATTGATATTTTGGACTGCACCCGGCACACATGACTCAGCCACCATTGCATTGCCTCACCTACTGCAAGCTCTTCCCCTTCATCATGATGTCTCCATCACAAACCTCACTGCCAGTTCGTCACAACCGGTTCTATGGTCACCATCAACCAAAATGCATGTTGATCATTGCATATACTGGCCTTTATCGGACTGTCCGAGTCATCCTGTACTTGCATGCAAAGAATAGGGTGTTTGGTAGAGTCTTTCATTTACATGTGAGAGAGTGCCTGGCAGGTTTTTTACTGCAATAATTGATACTGTCCACTGCTTCTGAATCAATCAATATGCGATCAATATGAACCCTTCACCCTCTCATCATCATTGTCGCATCGCATTTGGCTCTGACATCCTCTTCATCTACTGCCTAGATGTTGTAGTGTTGTGGACAGACAGGCTCAGGTCTTGCTGCTGCAGTTCTAAGTCATTTGTTACAGTTTCATCTGTACTTGTTCAAAATAGCAACACGGAAACGACCTGAGATCAAATGCCTAGAGATCAGCATCATTCTATTTCCCATCATCTTTTGTCTGCCGACTGCATCATGCATGACCTTAAATGTCGGAGTCAAAGCATCACTTTACATCCTACCTACATCCTACCTACTACCTACACCTTGAACAAACACTAGCTTGATTTAGGAATAAGTATCTAACAAGTAGGAGTATGCAGGCAACTCGGTCCGCAAGGGAGCCTGAGATCACCGATCACTTGCAGACTCGGCCATCGACTTTCTACTTACAACGAACTTGGGAAGCAGATTGCCTCGCTTAGAGGCAGGCATTGGGCAGTGCTGCTGTTGTTATATAGCTTGGTTGTTGTTAGTGTCCCAAGCTTTAGTTCCCTCCCATGATGCAATCCTCCACGTCACTTCAAGCTGAAAAGACTGCTCTTATCGATTCGGAGAGTAAAGGTAGACCTTTTCATCTCATCACACAGGCTCTAACTACAACCAGAGTCTGTGAAACAATGCACACCTAACAGATCCAAGCCCAATCTGCTATATCTTAGCTGTGTTATTTTGCACCTCACACTACATATGTCTGGGCACATCAGTTGGAGCATAACATCACTTTTGCTCTAGGAGCACCAAGTCGTTGAGCAGCTACAGGTTTAACTATCATATTACAGATTTTTGGAATGGTAGGTTCATATGACTTAGGCTGGTAATCCTTCATGATTGGATTTTCAGACTCTCACAACACTATTGTTGTTTACAGTCCAACAAATAGTGCTCCATCAGCAACTTGTAAAGTCTCAAACACTCACTGCTTTACATGATTCAGTCAATGCATGGTCTGGTCTGGGATCTGCAATTCTTACTCTGCTCCGACAGTTGAGCATTCCTGCTGCTGTGGCACCCACTCTCACTACAGTCATCTACTTGGGATGCATAACCATTCTCCATATCACAACAGGGGCCTTATTCTCTCTGGAGACATTCAACATAACTAACATGGTTGATGTCCCAACACAGGGATTGCTTGATTACAGTAATGCAGTAGTGCCATTTCCTCACATTTTAGACAGTATATCTTTCCTTGCAACAGTGAATCAAGCCCCCAACACATCAATCTTTGTTGGACTTGCCAATGGTACAGTCTATGATGTGATTGAGGAGACTTCTGCAACTGGTGCTATTACAGTCAATGCAACTTATTTCAATGTTTCTTGTGGCACTGTTGGATGGGATTACAATTTGACAACAGATTTTGCATCCATTACTTTCAGTCAGATGGCAGAGTATGAAGTCTTTACTACTGTTAGAGTTTTAGGTGGGTCATTAGGTGTTTTTGGGACTTTCAATCATTGCAGTGATTAGATGAAGATGATTTAGCCCTTGCATACCTAGCAGATGATGCAAACTCATTGTCTGTTAGTAGATAAATCTGAGCAGCTCATATCTGACCTTTTCTCAGCCATCCCTTGTCCTTACAAGCAGTCATTTTATAGATTCCAATGGTCAATTTCCAGGTGTTACAAATATATCTAACTATACCGGCAAGCTCCCATCCAATAGAAATTACTGAGAACTCACCAATAATAGGACTTCCCAACACTCCACCTTTATTTGTACAAGTTCTTACTTGTGGATTGGTACTGCAAAATATCACAGTCACAGTTGACTCACAGACCAAACTCATTCAAGACAATAACACCTTACCTGTCAAGACATCTTCCATCTTTCAACCTGGTTCCAAGAATTCCTCAGCATGGGATGCTGAAAGTCCTACAGCATACTCCCTGATTGAGAGATTGGTAAGGTTAACATTCTTGATTGATAACTTGAGATTATTTTATAATCTGCTTAGTGGGCTCTTATCATGTCTGGATCTAACCACTTTACTGGTTCATGGAATGAGTACTACAACCTGGAACAGCTTCCCAACAATACAGGCAACTTGTATTATATTACTATGGCTGATCAGTGAGTCAATCTTCTCAATGCTTCCTTGGTCAATGGTATGATGTAGATATGTCATGCAATCCTTGGGGTTCAATCCACCATATGCAGCATATGCTCATGCGAGGACTGCTGAATCAAAGTCATACCCTGCACACCAACTAGAAAATTCATTGTCAAACATGATTGCCAGTGTCCTTTGGGCTGGTGAGGCTCTCTGTGTAGGTCAGAATGAGTACCTGACAAAATTCAGATGCAAATTCTCCAAATTCCAGTCCAGATTGGCCGTCACTCTGTGGGCCAAGCAGTAACATCCCAACAGTCGCATGTATCAGTATGTTTCTGAGTTTGTCCTCTAGCAATGCTAAATGTTCCTAGGCCAGTCTTATGCCAGTCAGTCAAATATCTCACATGTCTGAACTTTTCATTGAATATAGCAGATAGTCATTGGTTTGGTGGCTTCAACAATATTGCTTGTGATAGCAGTATCACAAGTTCTGGCACATTGCACCAATGGAAAGACTATTACTCTTGATGACTTTGGCTTTCTGCAGATTATTTGGTTGGTGAAACAAAATCTGACATTGGTTGATGATTTTGAGGGTGTAGATGATCCAAAGAGTGAGACTTTGAGAAGGACTGGGATGGTGAAAAACATCTTGCACTAGTTTTTAGTATCAGGATGCCTTGTTTCTCTCATGTATGATCATAGAGTAGAGAGAGTTTACTGACTTGGAGTCAATCAATTTATCTCATTGAGTCTCTACATTGGATCCATATTGACATGTTCCAGTTTCAATCAAATGGAAACAGCCAGAGCCTCATACCAATGCAGACAGAGGATGGACTCCGATGGAGATCTTGGAGATGAATTGCTTCATCCTAGAAGATGTATGTTACAGTTACAGTATTGAGGGTAAGAATTCCAGTAAAGACAGGTTGCATTCCCTACTTGAAATCAGATTCAAAGAGAGTGCAGTTTAATTGAAATGAGATGATCTAAACGAGTTCCTTGATTGATCACACAAGAAAGTATTGTTCTACTTCCAGAGATTGTACCTAAATGGCAAGCTACAATGATCCAATGAGTTCTTTCAGATGTTTTAGCCAATTCTGGGTCAACAAGCAGGAGGTGTAACTTATGGGCATCACATCATGGGCTGCCAAGGGAGGATTGGCCAAACAAAGAACCAAACAACGTCTCTGAGTGAGTCTGCACAGTTTACATTTTTGTTGAAGGTAGGCTCTGATAGTGCGATAGAGTAACTGACCATCGAGGGAACTGCCTCGTCACCATCCCCGGGCCTTGTGTTGGAAGTGTCAAAGCATACTGGTGAGGCCAATGTGGTTGCCAGTTGCCTTCCTAAAGCTTAGGTGCTCTTCCATTGGACTCCTTTACACGGTAGGACCATTCTGATTACATATTGTTAATTCTCTTTTCACGTTTTACGTATGTCTGACTTTGAGATGGAGGAAGCCTTCGGCAACATGTATTATTGTGGACATATGCCCTCCCTCCCATCAACAAGTGAGTGCAGGTGTATGTCCAAATGAAACATTGAAACACTAATGTGCTGTCAGATATCATATGGCTCAACCCATCCGCTCTTATAAAGGATGTGACATAGACCCTCAGACATCTCCTTCCTCACTTTCAAAGTACTTAGGAGGAAGAACAGATGACGTGGAACCTTTGTACATTTTGTCTTCAATGTGAAGCTGATTCCAGGGTAGGACAGTGCCATCTGGACCGATTCAGAACACTGTCAAGAGAGAAGGTGAAGATGATGTGAAGACTGAGACAGGTTGGTATATTCTCAGTGGTGGGTTTCTGCTTTGTATGGATGAAGGGCATAAGGGCTGAAAAGAGTGGGATAGAATAGAGTAAACAAGGTTACATTCAATCTATCCTGCTCAATCTCTCTGCAGGGTGTCATTGCTACTCATTGCTGAACCACTACAAAAGGCATATTTGCAGAGGAGACAACTGAATTGACACCTAAGCCACTAAGCGAAGCCAACAGTCTTATCAAAGGATATGCTGCCAAGAAAAAATCAGTTCACTGGACCAAATGCAACTGTCTGCAAGGGGGTACCAAAAAGTCAATGAGGTGTCGAAGGAGATTGTGTTCCTAGGTGGAACAAAGGATGGTCGGGCTTGTGTTTGGCTGTGGCAGTGAAAGAGGATGTGTTGAGTTTTGGGGAACAGGGAGGTCCAGTCATACCTGTAATAGTTAGCTCAATATACTACTTATGCTCTAATCGTGGCTCAACAAAACCTCTTTGAATGAGCTTGCTTGGGTTCTCAGATCACGGATGCAGACAGAAATTGCTTGATTAGTAAGCTACAAAAGCGGTAGCTAAGTTGAATAAAGTGTCCATGTAATGAATGTAAGCCTTCCTAGACTTCAAAATACTAATACCACTGCTCATCAAAGGTATCATGTTGCTATGAGCCATAGAGGGTGGCCAAGTCTCTGTACAGGTGAGCAGAATCCATGAACCAAAGGGCACTGGTACTTCATATCCATCAGTTTCAGTTGGTGTTGGAGTGAGATATAGTATGAAGGTAAGTCAGAAATACTGTAAGGTGGACTGAGGTTGAAGTACTGAATGAAAGAGTGAACTGGAAAATTGAGTAGTAATCTGGTATAAAGGTAAATGAAGAGATAGGATCAATATCTAGAAGTAGTCAGTATCAACACAATATGATGAACTATAACAATGAAATAGGTCTAATGGAGGGTGGCGACGAGTGAGTCTCACCACCCTTCCACAGAGGTACCAGGGGTTGTATAAAAATTCAAGGCCTTGGATGACAACCCTCCCTCCCTCCACATGACTTTACCTTCCTAAATGGTGTGGTCACTTCCAAAAATAGTATGCACCTTGTCCCACCTCAATAGATATGTTTCAGACTTGAAAATACTTATCTGTGGCATTGTTATACATTGAATTAAGACTAATTTGACTGCTGAAGCAACTCAGATGATTTTTGACAACTTGCCTTATTGGGACATGACCACAACAAATAGTCTGCTATAGCTTCACCCACTCCCAAAGAGCATGCAGATTGATCTCCTTAAGGATTCAGCATGCAAATGAATCTATTTGACCTGCTAAATGCATCAAAAATCCTCAAAAATCATGGGGTCACCTAAAATTTTTGGCAACCTGGCAGCTGACCCTCCTCCCTACCCAGTACAATTGTCAGTCCAGTACCCCCTTGACTGTCTGAGGTCTTTGGATGGCAAATGTTCTAAACATTAGTACAGGTGTAAAAACAGTGATGACCTTGATTCAAACTCGCCCCACTTGCAACAACTAACTTGAACTAAGCCAACTGGGATTGTTTATCATCAGCTTTTCAAGTCTCAAATGCGATATTATCAGCTGTAAATGCAATACTTTTTCAACCCACTCAAATCAGGAAAGCTACTAAAGGGGGAAAGTCTTCGGGACACAAAAATATTCTCTAGATGGATAAATAAGGCTATATAAAGCAGAACGCTACAACAGCACCAAAGATACATCTTCACCGCTCGTCTTTCTTACTCCCTTCTGGTACATGGCCACGAATGATCGTATTATCACGTTCTAGCGATGAACTGCGCTGAATGCCAACATTCAAATTATCCATTCCCCGCTCAGTGACAGGAGTTGCAGGGGCTGAGGATTCCATTCCAGAGGATGTACTAGTGGAAATAATCTGGCGAATCGTAATGAGTAAGTCAAAAGAAATTTTGAAATGACAGACTTGTTCATCCTGATTAGGTGGATCATAGGCTCGACGCTGCATCCTCTCAAAGTTATAGGAGGTGAATCTGATTGGATGAGGAACGAA
>QLOY01016096.1:0-13064 GCA_003313965.1 Megacollybia marginata
GTATTCAATATCAATTGACCAGCATTGACCAACATTCAGTATATATTGACCAGTACTGAATATTGAATACAAGTCTATAATAGGCTGGATACTGGATACTGGCCTATAGCTATTGAGTATAAGCCTATAGAAAGTGAATGCATGCTCATAAGGGTGTATACATGCTAAGTATGGGTTTTTAGTTTCATTGCTGGCTTTTCGTGAATAAAATGCAAATTGTGCAATAACAAGAACATGTCTAGCAAAATGAATAGTACCATCAGAACCACATTGAAATTCTGCATCTATCCATATAAAGAAGTCAAAAGTTCCCACAAGCAAGACTTGCCTAATCAGGTATGTCCTTGTCATATATAGCAAAATGAACAGTACCATCAGAACCACATTGAAATTCTGTACCTATCCATATAAGGAAGTCAAAAGTTCCCACAGTCAAGGCTTGCCTAATGAGGTCATGTATCATGCCCCCACATACAGCAAAATGGATGGTCCTATCAGAATTGTATTGAAATTCTGTACCTATCCATACAAGGAAGCCAAAAGTTCCCATGGTCAAGGCTTGCCTAATAGGGTCATGTATCTCTCATACATTGATGTTTTTTATTTTCCTTTTTTTCCCGCATTTTTTCAACATTTTTTGATGATTTTTACATTCTCCAGTTAAAAATAGGTCTGCCATGGTCTGCCATGGTCTGCTGTGTTCTGCCGTGGTCTGCCATAGCCTGCCAGAGCCCAATTGTGGCTGTACTACAATGCCTGCCAAACTTTTCATCCCTTAATCCAAAAGAGGTACTATAAGTTATCTATAATTTATGCATAGATACTACAGTATCAGGTGTGCGGGACAACACAGCATGGCCCTTTGAAATTGTCCATCAGCCATATAGCAATGCAGATTAAGGGACGGATGTACAAAGATCCTTCGTAGGTTACCTTCTTTGACCAGACCTGTTTGCCTGTCGCCACATCCAAACAGCACATGTGACTGTCCTGTATGCAATGCACAAGAACGGATTCTGCTCTCGAACCTACGAAGTGAATGTCGAAAGGTATGTCCATTACGTTTCTGTTGAAGAGATGATTCAAACGCAAGGCCAAGATGGATCCTTCAGCTTCAAACTTGTAGAATGCAACAGCTCCAGCCATCCCGCTGACAACCAGACATCTTGCTACAGAGTTATATTTGAGGTGGGACACCGGTTGGTGCGTATCAAAAGGGCACACAGTGACCTTTTCAGCAGAGAATTGCCCATTTTGTTGGAGTATACAGACCAATATGGTGCCTTCACCAGTGCCAACAAACATTATGGTATGTCGCTTCATGTTTATTGATTCTGTTTGGTCCAATTGGAGAGTGGTAATCTAACCCCACAGTTCGTCGGTCAAGAGACCCAATGGTCACGATACAGTCATCATCTAGCCCAGGGCAGTTAATAATATTGAACCAATCTGTGAACAGACTTACCACCACTAGCCAAGTGTGCCACTGTTCGAGAATGATAATACATTGATGGGAGAAGGGGAATTGCTATTCGTCAAATGTCCAATCTACAATTTGTTTTATGTTACGGTCTTGCCACTGTTGCGAACACAAAAAGACACACCTCTCTCCAGGAAAATTTAGACATGTCCTATGTGTCAATTGCAACGTTACCAAAAGAAAGTGTTGACCTCGTGATTTTCGGGATTTTCGTCCTCAATGCCCTTTGACGACAAATCTTAATTAGACGAAGCTTGTGTTATATATATGAAGGCACTTACAAGCTTGCTGATTAAGACACACATTCCTTTTTAACGTTAACATGCAGAGCCACTCATAGTACAGAGGATGAAGTTCAAGTGTGCTGTATCTGGGCCTTGTCGTGTAGATGCAGCTCAGTCGAAGGACAGAGCTAGAACTGAGCAATTGCCACTAATCATACCCCACCTAAGATTTTCGCGTACGCCTGACCCTATAGCCGCAAAAAAATCAAGCCGAGGAGGATGAGAGGGCTTCATCTTGGGTATCTTCACCAGGCTCAGATTCAGTGCCTCGCAGAAAAGCTCCCCCCTCTTTGACTTCTATGTCTACCTGAATCCCTCCATCATCGACAACGACGCATTCGGACAGAATTCCCTGTTCTACAAGTCTTCTCGTGGTGGTGAAGATAATAGCTCACAGGGTTATGCCAATCCAATGACATTAACGTGGAGCGCCAAGACACCTAAACCAGCAAAGCCGAGCTTCACGGTAAAGGTAGAGCTGCTAAAGAGGGGCCATCAACTGATTGAAGTGGAAAGATTCGTCATGAGCAAAGCTTTTATATCTAATGTTCACTTGACTTACTGGAGTAGGGTTTGGTCGAGACAGTCGCAAAAAAGAGGCTAGCTGGCGACCTCACTTTTCGGAATCAAGACAAACTTCAGTTTGAAGAAGCCTGTCTGGAGGTAAGAATCGTTGGTTGGTTTTCAATACCAAGACTTACATCAGGTCGCCAATGACAATTCCATGAGTTTGTTCAGTTTCGACAGCTACAACAACCGGTGGCCTGTTCGATATCAAATGATGGAATACTTGAGGAAAAGTGCAAAGAAAAGCAGAGCTGCGATGATAGGCTGGTTTTTGTTCCAGACCTGAAATCTTTTGATTCGGCGCTACCAGCCTCTAAATAAACATGGGAAAGACTCCCGTGGAGGTACAACCATCCACTAGAAGCGTTCTATAGTGCAGAAGGGAGTAACAAGCCCGCTGAACACTCAAATAGACCAAATATAGACCAGAGTTGAGACGAATGAGATAGTACTTGATGGTACTGCCTTATTGTATCCGACTTGAAGCTAAGACAAGCGCCTGCGGTGGTATGCTAAGAATGGTACACCTGATCGAGGGACAAGGCTCGCGGACTTAACTAAATACAACCTGGATTCACCTAGAGAGAGAATACACCATATAGAGAATATCAACTAGTCCTACAAGACGTACTTAGAGAACCCAGCGGGAACACGGAAGGGATCCGCGTTGAAACACCCGAGTAGGTTAGCCGAGTTAGCCGAGTTCGGATAGTCGTAAAGATTGACGTCGCGGATCCTCGAGTGAGGTAAACACGTAATATGCAACTTGGTTACATCGCTGGAAAGCTAGAGATGTTTGCTAGAGCATACAAGCCTCAGTGGAGACATTGAGAAACAACCTAGAGACAACCTGGGTAGGATGGGTTCATTGAAACTTGCCCAGACTCAAAGCACCGCATGGATCCTTCGTGATCATATGCCTCTGACTCAGATTCAATAGAGTCGAGTCATTTCTAAATCACCAGCTGACTCACCGCTGAGCAATTGTTTGTACTAGTAGCTGAAAGTAGTTAAAATTAGCTTAGCAGAACTGTATAAAAGGGCAGTAGTTAGCAGTGTACAGTAGAACATAGAGACCCAGTAGAGAATACATTATGCTTCAGACTATAAAAACTCTAAGTACCTCAAGGGAACACAGTTAAATAAAAAGTCGCCAGCGGAGTTCTTAGTAACTTGTCCCTAGACTTAGTACCTACAGCGGAACAGTCTAAACCAAGCCTTCTCCTGTCTCTGAGATCAGTACCTCAAGGGAACATTCTCCTTCTCATTCAGTAGTACCTTTTTAGGGAAACTGCCCCTTGCTGCTTAATTAAGTAGCCCTGCTTCAAGTCTAAACCACTTGTTTTGGCTTGTTTCAAGTCACCCATAGATAGCTTGTGATTGGGAGAGTCTTCTGTAGTCAGGAGAACTTCGCTTAGTCAGTAGTTAACGCCCTGCGGGACTTCGAGACTTTTTATAGAAGTTTCAAGTTTTAGTAGTTCATTTCTCTAGTCTCCAAACTCGAAAGGAATACCTTAAAAGAGGTGTTTGGGTGTTGGATTTAGTGCTTGCATTGTGTGTGTGTGTGTTAGTGTGAGTTGGTGTCAGCATCAGCACATTTTGAGCACTTCCATTTCCAGTGCAGTCAGCCCACCTTACACCGTGAGATTCCTTTTCAGCGAAACGGCTGAAGGAGTGAGAAGATGAGCGACGACAAACATACTGGCAATGGGTAGCAAGTAAATTGCGAGGAGTTCCGATACCAAATGGGAACTTTGCATTGCAGGGCCAACCAGCAACAAGAGCGCCAGACGCAGAAATATGGACTGTCACATGATGATGGAATACTTGAGGAAAAGTAGGGAAAAGTGCACAGAAAAGCAGAGCTGCGAAATGGCTGAAGGAGTGAGAAGATGAGCAACGACAAACATACTGGCAATGGGTAGAGTAAATTGATACAGATTGCGAGGAGTTCCGATACCAAATGGGAACTTTGTGTTGCAGGGCCAACTAGCAACAAGAGCACCAGACGCAGAAATATGGACTGTCACATGACTAAATCAGAGTTGCAATTGGCATATTAAAAAAATTACAGTACAAGGAAAGTCGTCAAGTACTATTCAAAGAAATGGGGAACTATGGCCATGCATCCGAAAATTCGATAGAATGATTTCACATAAAATTCCGCTAACTCTGCCTCGATCTTTTCCAGAGACTCCACACCTTGCTTTGTATTCTCGATAAGTGGAAAACAATTTCGGAGACAAGGTGGTTGAGGATCAGACCAGTCCAACATAACCAGATGAAGACCCTGCAGGAAATCCTTTTGTTTGAAAACATCACGGTCATTCAGTCCTGCTTTTGATGTATCAAGGCCCGGAATGCGACTTGAGTATGGCCAGCAGTTACCATCGATGATTATTTTGCGTTCTTGCAAGGTGATCCCTGACTTGTGAAGGACTGCATCGAGGGATGCAAACTCGAAACGAAAATTAATCTCATAAAGTTCCCAAAGTATCTCCCACGAAAGCTGTGGATTAAGAAGGTCCTGAGTGTGCTCAACACCTCTCCAGGATGGAGTGCAGCTTGTCAAGAGCGCCATGTTGAAATTATCTCCCATGCTTGCCTTAGCTGCATCCTTTAAGACACCCATAGCTTGCGCACGAAGCTGACCTTCTCTGCTATCAGTGCAGGGAGTAGTCTTTTCCATGGCAAGTACACTGTGCCACAATTTGTTGGGCATAGGCTTGAACGAGGAGAGGAGGCGGTGTATCATGATATCATGGATTTTCAGCCACATTGCGAGATACTGGGCTTTTGTTTCGTCATTCGCTGGTGAAACAAACAGGCTGGGGTCGGGTAGAGCATACCCAGCATTGACACCTTCACATTGGTGGTCTTGGTCGAAAGAGAGAGCAGCAAGTGCAGCGCGCCAGCTTGGTATACATAGACGGGGGAACATGAGGGCTTTCTACATCAACATATTTGTTGCGCCTATGGGAAACCGTGCCTGAAGACACGTCAGAAACATTTTGAAAGCTGAATAAAAGCTCACCTTGTAAATTTCAAGATCTGGAGTGTTTGGATGGTCTCCGCACAGGACCCAAAGACACAGCATGGATAGGTGGCGAAAGAAGGCCTGTGGATACCAATGACTTGAGAAACATCGACATGGCCTAATATCGAGAAAGGTCTGTAGCTTGTCCAATAAAAATTGGTTTATGTGGAGGTTGGGCAACCTGAATGTCTAAGAAGGCATCAGTCCCAATAGGAAGTCTTTGGTGTGTGAGGGGAAGGGGTTCAACCAGGGTTTCAATGCGCAATTTGGGTAGGTCTTTCAGTGGATGGACCACCCACACAGGAATACCAGCGTAAAGGAGTCCATCTGCAATATATAAATCGTCTGTAAAGGCACCTACAACATCGAGAAGATCCCACTTTTCGGTGCACTGGTTGCATCAGATATGATATTTCATCACCCAGTTGAAGAGGGCTGCGAATTCTAAACAAGTGCGTTGCAGAAGGTACAACACTTTGAAACAATCATCCTGGGGTGAGGGTATAGACAGACATTGCAGGAGTCTTTGAATGGCAACATTGTAATGCATAAGATGATCTATTTTGCAGACGAGGATGTCCGATTGCTGGAGAGAAGCAGTTTGCAGTATTTTTCATGTAGGTCTAGTGCCATTAACTTCACTTTTGCCATGGGTAGAGGTGCTAGATGGCCAATGGCAAGCCAAGGTTGCGTAGGATCATTTAGAACAAAATCGGAAGGCGATAGCTTGTAAAAAGCTGCAGAGATAGTAGTCGATCGCGTTGGTCTTGGAATTACAGCTAAGAAAGCAACTTCCTCTGAGTATGGTTGAGGATACAACATTGGATCATCATCGGCAAAATGATACTCATCATGCAGTACAACTGTGCGCTTCCCAAGCGGTGGCACATATAGGTGATCCATGTTAGGAGAAACCACTATAATGTCTGCTTCCCCATCGACTCCTTTAATGTAGGCTCCGACCTTCCCATCGCATGAACGAAGGTCTGGAATTATATGAAAAAGTCGTTAAGATCCCAATAAGTTCTCACCTTTTGTAGGATTGGCCATGTGGCATAGTAAAGCAGGGTTTCTACCAATAGCGGCAGCTAGATTTTGAGGGTCAGAAAAGTTGTCCAACATCGGTTTGAACTTGATTCGAAACAAGAGACAATGGGTCTCATGACTGAGAGCCTCGTGACTGAACAACAGCCAGCACACGTGTACGTGTCATATATATGGAGCAGGGGTTTGGCACTCAGCTCCAACTGGCTTTGAGGATCTAGTTTGGCACTCGATTCTTGGACATATAACATGGAACTCAGATTCAACATCCTACTCGTACTAGTGTACACTCTTACGAACCAACCTTTCTGTCGCTGTTCTCCGTATTTCAGAAGTTAGATATTGCATCAGGTATTTGCGGATGGGCCAGTAGTCTGTGTACCAGTCTAAATTCAGACTTTGTAATTGGGTGGCCTGAAATCTAATGTTGAGGCCGTAAGTGTTCGTTAAACTCATGCACATATACTCACAACCTGACAGAATGCAAGTACCTTCTTCTAATGTGTGCCTTGTAGCTCTGTGATGTGCTCAAAAGCACATTGGCTTGATGCTGAATAACTCTCTGGTCGCCACAATCAGTAAGATGCAGTGAATCCTTTACATTCGAACTAACCTTGAATGTTCTGAAATTTCTAGTGCTCTGGCATCCCATCCTCTTTATCTTGTTGTCCAAATCGCAATGCTTTGGACACGGTATCCGCTCCGGTTTCACGGTGATGGTGGATGAATCACTGTCGTACTCTGCTGGCTCGGGATCAAACTCCAAAACTACTGCATGGCGAAAAGTTCTCTCGAGAATGATTCTTTGTGCGGGTGGCTCGCCAATGGTTCGGCATAAGAGATGGTGGAAGTCGCATTGTTGGAGAATAGGCATGGAACCACTGGCAGTACTCATTTGCATGCGCATGCAGTGAATATTAGAGCTAGTGCCGCTGTTGTCAACAGCTCCTATGTGGCTCTGGACAAAGAAAAGGGTGAAAAGGGTGAAAAGCTCTTTTAATAGTTTGACGCACTTTGTTGGATCCTGGATGGCATCACATCACCATTCCAACTCTCTTTCACCAACCTGTTTTTGGCACCACTCAGTTTGCTGATGTCTGATTATCGACCAGTTACGGAGACGTCCAGCGCTAGCTATAGATTTGGTGTTGATATCATATGGTATATAAACCTTCTTCGTTGCGGAAGTGGCACTCACATGTACCAAGTATGGGGACAACAGATAATTTGATCTTCTCCTGTCTCTCACCATTGGATCTTATCAGATTCTTGCTTACCTGCAGAAAAGCATATCAGAGCGTCATCACCTACAACAAAACTGCATACAATATCCATCACTTGCTATCGCGATACTTCCCAGACAGTCATGTCAATACCTTCGGTCATCTGCAGGCCAAAACTGGAACTCTAATCTCGGGGTCGGTGGCACTACAGTTTTTTGAGCGTCTATATTATGAAGAATCTGATCTCGATCTGTATTTGGAAGCAAGATATGTCCGAGACCTTTGTTATTTTATCAAAGGTTGCAGATACATTTTCATAGCTCGAGACCATCAGGAAAACGACCTCGATAAAGCAATAGCCCTGGCGGGACAAGCAAAGCCACTGGGGTTCCTTCAGACACTTCGCATGAATATTATGCTTGTATTGGGGCAATTTCGAGTGTGTTGAATTTTTGAAAAGACGGAAAGACGATTCAAGTCATTTCTCCTAAAGAGGATGACTCAGTTCTGTCAATTATCTTGTCTTTTCATTCAAGTAAGTGCCCTACTTGAGCTTCGTACTCAGGAATTGACATACAGCTAGCTTGTGTCATACAGATTGTCAGCGCTCAGCATGCAGTTTCATTCTATCCTTTAGCTACCTTTGGCCAACGTAGGTCGCTGATTATGCGTACAAAACGTAACACAACAACCACGATCGACAAATATGCCTCGCACGGGTGGGAGATGCTCGATGAAAATACTTACCTCACAACTGGCATTGAGCTGGGTTATCAATGGAGTGACTATGGTGGACGCACTCGCCACGTTGGAGACCATCTTTGTTGGACTGTCACTCTTCCCTCTTTATCCTCTGGAACCGATACTTTGGTTGACAGTTACTGTGGCTCGATGTCTGCGCTGTTTATGAACTCATGGAGGCTTGAACCCGACCTGTTTCAGATGAGTTTTGTTGCTGCATCACAATGCTGTTTGGGCTTCGGCCTTCCATTTCAGTTTCTTATAGATGCGAACTCATTGCGCAAATTTCGCATGATTGCATCTCATCTCAACAATACAAGGTGAAATACTTCTCAATCCAAATTCAAACTGCTCCTCATATTTTCGCGCAGCAATGAAGATGAAGTTGTCGTCATGTTGCAGCGATGGTATCGATACCTGCAGTTGCAGTGATATATCATCCATTCAAAGACTTGTTCATAATACTATTTCCATTTCTTAGCCATGTAAAATACAATATCAATCTACAGTGATACAGTTGGTTCAAACTTGAACTTCTATTTGGTCAAATTCAACACGTGACCAGACACCCTTTTGCGATAGAATCAACCTCTTGGTGATGTTGGTTTGCTACTATACTGCTCAGGTTGGTCCTGGGCTATCGATTTCTCTCTTTAATACATGTATATGTGGTCGTCATGCCAACTATCTGTTTTCTGAACCAGATTGACCAGTATGTATCGTATCATGATGGTTTTAGTCTTTATCTTACTCATGTTGCCCTCTAGCTGTATCCACTAGCAAAATGTATCCTTTTCAAGAGTGAAAAAGAATGTCCCGAGGCAAGTTTTTGCATTCTGGTAGAAAATTGCAAGCTCAAGCGCTCAAGTGCTCAAGGGCGACCAAAGTTACTTCTACGCTGGATACACTGGAAAATCTAATGTGATCAACTAGTACTTCTTGGTCGTTAATGTTGGTCCTTGGCTGTCAATTCCTCATGTATCACGCATCTCCAATACGCGTGCCCTAGTCCTTTGTTCAATTGGATGGCTATATAAGGTCATGAGCACATGTCTTTCTTTTACTCCAAGATTCCTTGACATGAGTGCAGTGAGTACAACAAACAGTCAAAATGCTACATGTACTCATTTGCTTGGAAAGCCCCAAGTTTCTAGCACACGTTTTTACACAAAATTCGCTTCAATCGAGTGTTGTGAAGCACTCAACACCGTCGCTATATCTAACAGTGGCACAATGTTTGCCACCGGCGGTATGTAGACAGTTTACTACAAACTTACTACCTTCCTTATGTCTATCATTTAGGTGACGACAAGCAGGTTACCCTATGGGAAATAAATGAAACATTTTCAACAGTCTCGCAACGTGATGTGATAGCTTCTGGCTTCGAAAGGGTCACATCCCTTCTTTTCACTGAAGTCGCTTTAGAACTGAGATCTCCTCTCGACACTTCTACTCTACTTTTCATTGGTACGGCAGAAGGATGGGTCATTGTTGCTCAAGAGATAAAGGTTCGTTCTAGTATAATCGAGTTTAACTGACCTTAAGCAAAACCAGCACTCTCATAAGTTTGTTCTCGTCTCCACGAGCAATCTTGCGGAAGTTGTCGAACCGAAAATTCCTCATCCAGGTGGTCGCTACCCAGTGACGGCTACGAGGTATGACCGTACATTCCATCTACTGGTTGTAGGCACTGAGGCAGGCTCTGTTCTGCTCTTTCATGCCTTACAGGGTAGTAAGTATGTCAATTTGTAACTTATTGCCTGAAAACATTCCTCAGGTGTGGAATTCAAACTTCTATACCAATTTCAAGTCAATGATTGTGTCATGGATCTCCATTTCGTGGGGGAAACACACTTCCTCGTTTATACATTGTGTGCTAGTGTTCATTGTCGTCTTGACTTGAGGAAGATCAGGGAGGGATTATCGTCTGTCCGCTGGATGCGTTCACTTGATGGCTTCATGTAGGTTGCCATGTACACCGTTTTTCTGGCTGAGCTTCTGCAGCACTGCAGCAGGTCGGCGGCTGTCTCTAGTACTCGAGATCTTCATCTCATCCACAACCTCTCAATGGGCTGTTTTGAGCTTTTACAGCTGCAAGATGACACCAAGCTCTATTCCATCCCAGTCTTTACTCGTACAAATTGTATCAAACCATGCACATTCTCAGAAGATGATCGTGTCACAATTCTTGGGAGTGAGGATGGAACGGTATGCGTTATGGATGTCCGAACTGGTTACTTGATACAAACAATAGACCACAAAGGTACGGAATACTAACTTCTGAGTACTCTCAAGTTTGCCAACATTCAATGGCAGTTTTGAACTCAGCATGAGTACAAGTGCTCGATGTCGGCCGGTCTACACATCACTTTGTTCTTGTCGTCGCATCTACAACATCGCTGAGGATCTCAGTCTGGACAAAAAATGTTCGACTTTTTTGCCTCAATATCACATAAGAACTAACGAAACACGCCCAAGTTGATTCAGATTCTTTGGAAACTCCATTGGCAGCTATCTTGTTCCCTCAATGGGAGCTATGTGTTTCACTTATTCTCATTATTCTCTCAATGTATGTCTGGCTATGAGCATAATTTTATGCTGCGGTTAACGTTGTATGTTGTATGTTGTACTGTGTATACAAAGAATGCTATGAACCCCATGTGATCAGTTTCTATCAAGTTCGCTTTCATCACCAGTTTGTGCGGTTGGCCCTCACAGACCTACAATACAGCTTGGTGCTGGTATCGATATCAAACTCCTCTTAACCCTCTTCCACCTTTCTTCTGCATGCCGTCCAGTAACAAGGCCATCTATCGTTGCCAGTGTGTTTCTGGGGGTTGTTATGCTCATGTAGATACACAAACAGGCGAGATGGGGTGACTTCTCACTGCTACACAATTGGCCGCTCACGAAAGATGGGACCGAACGCAATCTGCTGCAAAAGACCTCGGTGCAATCCAATCTGAGCTCCTTCAACGCAATGAGGCTCAGATGGCAGCCAGCACTCCCGCAAAGGCATCTCCCACTTCCTGAACTCCTTCCCCGACAGCTCAATCCTACCAAATAGAGGCCGAGAGTAGGACCCTCCACGATATCTCTGTACTGCACGATCAGGTTGACGATATCACACATACAATCCAGTCTCACTCTCCTGTAGCAGAAACACCAGATGCTGTAGCATCTATGCATAAATTACTGACAGCTTTCCAAAGAGGTTTTGAATAGATTCTGGACAGCTAACATATGCATAGCCTGGCAGAATATGGCAGAGCCACGGCACGATATGGCAAACACGGCATGAATTGATTTATTTAAATTATATAATATAAAACCTATGCATAGATTATGGACACTACCAGCCCTATACAGTACTATGTATAGGACGATAATAGGCCTGCGATGCTATATATATATTACCCGATATAGTATGCTTATGCATAGGTCACATGATCATATACCATAAGTAGAAAAGGCACTAGAAGCCTATATAACACTACATATAGGACAATAATAGGCCTGCAATGCTATATATATTACCTGATATAGTATGCTTATGCATAGGTCACATGATCATATACCATAAGAAGAAAAGACACTACCAGCCTATATAATACTAGATATGGGCCTGCAATGCTATATATATATTACCATATATAGTAAGCTTATGCATAGGTCACATGATCTTATACTATAAGTAGAACAGGCTTAAATATATGCATTTGAGAGCTGGTAACTGATACAGTTGGGGACAGTCAAACCTGACAACTTTATTCTATGCTGATCGAGACATTTTGGCATGAAACTAAGCTTGGATCTGAACTCACCAGGGCTGAAACACAAGAATCTGATTTTTTCAAGTTTTTCCCATGACTTTTTTGTTCCGCCAAATTTTTAGGGGCAAAAAATCGCAAACTATTTAGGTACATGACTACTTGCAGCTTCCTCCAAGGCCTCGAGAGCACCCTCTGAGATGCTCTGATGCTGCTGACACTTACGGACAGCCCATACTAATGCCTTCCCTGATAGACCCTTTCGGTATGCATCCATGAAACACCAGGTTCGGTTGATGAATTGACAGATTACATCAACTGGGCAGGCATCCAGATATTTTCGAGCAATTTCTTTGGCATCAGCGAAGTTTTTCTTGTCTTCTTCACAGTATCTGTATTTACACCAACGCCAGTACTGCATGAAACCATTTAATCAAGTCCTAAGAACCCATGAGAAATGGAGAACACCTTTGAATCTCAGTGGCAGAGCATGATATTGATTAAGTAATACATATCTCACCTCATTTTTTGCTTGACCTGTCCATTTTTTGAGCTCAAATCATATGGGATCATACTCAGCACTCAAAAAGCTGTTGATTGGCATTTTTCTTGAGAATTTAGCGATTTTTTTCATTGTCTGCCAAATTTTGAGGGCATCATGTGGAGTATTTCCCGATTTGTGAGGGAATGGCTTGATAGGAAATTCTCAAAATATTTCTAGATACACTACTCAATGAGATCTATAAATTACGAACAAGTCCGAAGGTACTATAGAGTATTGAAAATCTTTGTCAGTTTTGACTGTCCCCAACTGTATAAATATAGTGTATATGTATAAGAATTAGGTAGATCATATGATCTGATTACAGCAAGCTATTTTTAGCTAGAGTAAAGAAAATGTAGAAAATACCAGATAGG
>QLOY01016097.1:0-37651 GCA_003313965.1 Megacollybia marginata
AGTACTAACTATATGATAGTAGCTTCATCTGGGACTTTTCCGTATCCAAGCTGTACAGCAATGCGCTTCTCAGTACACTGAATGCACGAATCGGCTGGAGTCATCTTGCCAACGCTGGGCAACATCAGGATAATGTATTGTTTGGTTCTGACAATACGGACCAAACGGCAAGAGTTATGAACACTTCTGTTCGTTCCGACTTACAAAAAACAATCTCACTTACTGATGAAACAAATAGCTTCGTATTCAGTCCGGTCAAGTCCCTGACGGCAGTCGCCGAGCGGGTGTAAGCGCTATATTTCCTTATGAGGCTTGGACTCATAGACACATGACAGACCAGTGGTCCTTTAGAACTCAGTGCCTTTCGTCCTCGCAATTGAGTTGAAGACGTTCGGATAAACATTGAACAGCAAGTAAACTCCGATCGCGATTTCGAGTCCACCTCTAAGATCGTTTTCTGAAATTAAATCAGTAACAAGACTACATTTATATTTATGGAATACTTGCTATAACATACAGTGACAAATTAGGATACGAAAAAGGGTATAGAAGCGAAAATATACACTATATGCAAGAACAAGAAAATTTCACATAAATCTGTTCATTCCATGTGGGAGAGGAGGTCAATAAACTCCTGTCTGAGTAATTTGAGCTCTCAATAACTTGAAATGTGTCACTATTTATTTTGCGTTGCAGGGGTTGGCCATGTGACCTGTCAACTAGAGCTTGTGATGATCAGCTTCATCCAAAGAGCAGCCTTGCACACCTTAGAATAGTGCATTTGGGGGGTTTTCCAGGTCGAAGAATGTGATGGTAACAAGAACAAACTTTAAAAATAGCATGCTCATTGAGTTTGAGGTCGATTTTTCACTTCCCTGTAAAAATAGAAATTTGACACCTGCAACAGTTCAATGCATTGCAAGAGCTCTACCACCTCAATGACCTTCATTCAAGACATGGACTACACAATTTGATAGTGCTAAAAATGATAGTGAACTTAAAATTTGTTGAAAGTTCCATCTTTGATGAATAAATTGTCAATTATTGCATATGTTTTTGCTTCCTAATTTGTCACTGTATGTGTTGGATTGCTAGCTATCAATCAGCTTGAGATCAATACCCTAAGTACTTGTTGAGAGAACACCAGCATCAGGAACCTAACATAGTACCTTTTTTGGCTGAAACTTGGCAAGTTGGCAAGCTAACCTATCAGGAAAATGGTACTTTGCTAATTCAGGGAAGTTGCATCTAATTGCCAGGAATATGGTTGTATTCCTCCCATTGGCATGGTTCCATAAATTCTGTGAATGTCTAACCACTCTGACTAACTTTGCAAAATTAGCTCCAAATTCTCATACAACCTTGCAATGTTCCCAGTAAAGGTAGCTATTAGATAGCCTTGTAACCAGGCACTCACAGAGGAATTGACATTGGATGGAAACCTTGTGTGAGCACCTGGTACAATTCTGAAAATGGAACACATCCACAGATTTTGGCAGTGCACATGCCTGGCATGGACTGCTGTAATGGAAAGGAACCTTATGCACACAGTATGAACGAGACTGAGATCTATTCAGTGGAACTACATTCAAAAAGACAGTGTGACAAGTAAGGGTTAAGCTACTAATCTCGTACTATGCGGCTTATATAGTGTGACCATACAAGCGTTACATAAGTGACAGGTTAATATCAAGTAGGAGCGTCCAAGATAAGATACAAATAGAGATTACCATTACATCCTCCCCACAACGCAGCGCAGGCTACATTCAAGCAATGTAGGAAGGATACATGTTGAGTGATTGGTGAATGAGTACTGCTAGTTGGCATCCATGGCGTTGAGTTCGTTCACTGCTTCGGACGCAGGAGATGGAGATCGAGGAACAGGTGAGTTATCACAAGTACTCATTCCGGTACTGGGGCCGGCTATTGAAAGAGTGCTATCATTGATACTACGATCACTTGGGATCATAGAGGGGTTGTTTCCTATATCGTCCATCAAAGCATCTTCATCAGCATTGATAATCAAACTCTTCTCCAAGGACTCCATGATTGAAGTGGCAGCGGATTCATCCCTCTTGGTGGCTATTAACGAATACGGGGCCTCTTTACCAACAGTCGTATAGGACTTGCGCAAATTCGTAGGGATGAGGGGATAAGGTGATCAATAAAATGCTTCCTCACCTGGAAATTGAAGCTCAGATGGGAACCCTGAAGTGCCGTTCACAACAAGCTTCGCACTTTCAAGGGATTTCTTCATCTCGGCAACCGGTAATATTGACTGGTTGTCTGCACGAGAGGAAAGAGTCTTCGTGAGCGTGTTGATCCCCCATCGCACCATGTCGTCTCATTGAGTCCCTGAGCCGCAAGGTGGGAGACTATCGCTTTCTGAGAAACGGATGTCGCGGTAGCCTTATAACGATCATAAGGGAACGAAAGTCCTGGCCCTTGTTGTTGAGAGTGTTTGAGTCACGACACCGTGTCACTCGTGTGTCTGACGAGAACTCCGACATTATACCGGATTACACGACTTTAACCAATAGGAAGAATACGGAGTTATTACATATACTCCTAAGTTATTCCGTCCAATAGCATTACTCCCTCTGGGAATATGCTGACTCTCCGCAGTCATTGCTTACTGTCCGCAGTAATAGAAGCTAGCCCTGTGGGCTGAGTTAAATATGCACGGACCATGTAAGTAGGTATATAAGCTGTGTAGTAGTACTAGGGATAATTCAAGTACTTAGTTACTTTGCTCTTAGCCTCGCAACTACACGCAAGTCTAATCGTGCCGTCCTAACAGGATGTAAGTATCCATTTACCCAGTTACTGACCAGCGCTACCAGTGTGCATCACGGGAATGCCTGCTAAGTGTCATCCCGACACTTTCATCAGGTTATGGGCCCCGAATGGCTTGACTGGTTTGTTAATTGGTGATTAACGGGTCTTATGACGTTCGGATAGTAGTAGCCTTCTACTAACATTCACACTGACAGCTACCTTAATAAATAAATTCCCAATGTACACTACGTAGGGCATCCCTTTCTTATACCCTAGGCCAGGCCCTGCAGTCGTACGCAGCCGCCAGCTCGGGAAGAAGCATAGAGACTTCATTCTCTATGTTTGGACACATGGCCCCTCTGTGTGCCATTCGCCCTTTACGTCAGTAGTATAACATGGACATTTTTATAAATAGGTAGCCAGTAGGAACATTCCACTTAGTGGTCCTAAGTCCCTTTCAAAGTCAATTACTGTCGACATGCCGTTAAAACCTTAATACCTGAACATCGATCTTCGGACCTTGTTCCAGACTATTTTGGTCCACACTTGTGCTGGGTTCCGGGGCATATACTGGAAATTAAACTCCGTCAGGAAAGGCATGTTGGTGCTGAAGGAGTTTGATTGAGTGTGACCATATGGTTGGGAACCATCTGCTCAAAGGAACGATATATGCATCTGTCCTAGACGACCGCCACCAGGAACTTCTGCCTTAGTCAAACCTATGGAAAAGTCCGCCTGGGATAAAACCCTAAAGGATGACCATAGTCAGGACTTCGGATATAGTTGCGGATAAGCACCTCGTGCCCAACGTCTAGTGAAGAATTAAACAAGCATGTCTTCCTTAGATGAAATGTTCTAATAACAAGGAATTAGACCTCCCATGCGATAAGGAAAGACGAATTCTTTGACCACTAAGATTTATAGTACGTTCCAGACAGGGTGACGTAGTAGACCCTGATGGACCGAATGTATGAAGGCTCCGATAATCACCACTTGATTCACCATTCAGGCAATTCGTAACTTATTGCCTATGAATCCGTGATGTGCAAGATCTTACCCACAGATCTTAGCGTCTGGATTAACCACCTACTTCACTACGATTCTTACCTCACCAACAGAAACTTTAAACTTTCTATCAACAAATTTCAAATGTCTATCAAAGCCATCACTTCCAACCTCCCGGTTCTCAAAGGCTCCGAGAACTACACCAAATGGGCTTTGGCCTTCAAAGCTTACTTCATGTACCAAGGCACCTGGCCTATAGTCAAAGGTGACTCTAAGTTACCTACTTTGACTGTTACCCCAGAAGTTGCTGCCAAATTCGAAGACAAAAATTCGGTCACGTTCTTTACTATGATGTATAAACCAGAAACCAACAATCAGCAAGTGATTGATGATTGGGTCAAAGACGATATGAGTGCCAATGGCATCATGGCGTTATACTTGGATCTGGAAATCCGAGATAAACACATGAAAGATACTGCCAAAGAAACTTGGGATGAACTTCTCAAGGTTTATGGCACTCCTAGTGACATAGCGGCCAATACATTATTCAATGACATGTTCGCTTACAGGATATATGATAACAACAACTTTTCCACAAGCCTTAGGGAGCTTGCCGGAAAAATGGTCGCAGTTGATAAAGCCAGTCATACCTTGACTGCAATACAACGCATTCACATTATTTGCAATGTGCTATCCCCTAAGTGGAAACCCATGGTTAATGCCGCTAGATTATCTGGCGCTTTTACTGATGTGGATACCACTATACAACTTCTTGAAGATCAATGGGTTAGCGATAAATCCCAAAAGAAACTTCATTCTGCTATGCCTGCAAAGATTACAGGACTACAACGTTATAATATGCGTTCACAGTCCTCACCTCAGCAGCAACCTACTCAACCTCGACCCACCTCTTCCAACAAAGGAAAGGGGCATACTATGACCAATATGCAGCAGCAACCAACTGCTCCTGTGGGGGCGAAAGATCCGAAAGCAGAAAAGAAGAAGTTGGCAGCCAAAAAGAGAAAAGCTCATAAACGAGCTAAACGAGCTGCAATGGCTCAACTAGCTGAAGTTGAAGTACAAACTTCAGATGAGGAAGGAGAGTTAGTCAGTCATATCTCTGAGATAGATGACTTCTCAATGGTACTTTCTGGAATACCTTCCAATAGAACAGAAGCCGACGAAAGAAATCTTGATGGACTTGCATCTACGGATGAAGCCATCGCTTTAACTGAAAGTATAAAAGAAAAACTACACCAATTGATTTTTGATCAAACTGGTATAGATGTTTCTAAACTTTCAGAAGAAGCCATTGACTGTATTATTGGATCTGATCCATCGGTCAGAGAAGATTTACTTATCCAGCTTCTTGAAGAACAAGATGCTCCAGTAGCAAGTTCTTCCTCTACTAAGAAGGTAGATCATATAACACAAATAGAGGTATCCCAAGCCATGTGCGAAGCATTGATTAACTATCAAATCCCAAGGCACAGGACAATAGACCTCTATCTAACAAAGAAGCTGATTGCATCATTGATGCAGATCCAGTTGTTCGTAAAGATCTCATTAGAGATGTGTTACAAGACAGAAACAGTACCCAGTTCATCAAAGATGTCGTTCGAAGATTAGAAGAACGAGAACTTGTGGACAACCCTGAAGAAACAGAAGAAAGAACGATTGGCGTCCTAGAAAGTATCACTTGAGTCTTTTACAAGACTCAGGATTTTTCGATGCCATCTACTTCTGAATCTACATCCTCATCAAGACCTGTTACTCCATCATCAACTCCAGATGACGTCGAAAGACCATCTACTGCGGAGTTGATACAAATGGCAGGTGGAAATATTACTCCACCAACAACTTCACAGCCAGTTGTAATAACATTAGAAGGAGACGCTGAAAAGGAACCTCACAGTGTGAGGCAGGCTGACTGCGCTGGAAATGGAAGTGCTCGAAATGGGCTGGGAAACACCAACACCCACTAACACACACACACACTAAATCCAACACCCAAACACCTCTTTTTAAGGTATTCCTTTCGAGTTTGGAGACTCCTGTTAACTAAACCTGGCAAGATGGTTCGCTCTAAGAAGAAGTACTACGTCCGCAGGCGCTCAACAATGGTCAGCTGATGCATAGTCTTACTCATGCTGTGTAAATAGCCGAGAATATGACTCCATCCAACTCCTTGATGTCCACTGGGTCAGTTCCTGCCCTAGGAGCACTGTCCCAGTTGATAGCCCTACTCTCTAGCATCACAATGATATAAACATGTCTCTATTTCTCTGCTGATGGTCCCAAACTGTAGAGGCAACCTTTATAACGCTTCGCTGACGTGGTTTACTCTGGTCTCAGCTCAGCAACAGCTCCGCGGGTGATATTCCGTGTTCTCTTTGAGTTTACAACTGGTTCAAGTATATGTTCGATTTCCTGCTTCGTAAAGCTCAGCGGAGGCGACGCCAGCTTATCCGACCTTAATTTAGCTCTTGTACACATCTTAGCATACCTCAGCGGGGCTGCGCATTTTATGAGAGTTGGATACAATAAGATAGCTCTATCAAGAGCCAACTCATTCATCTCAACCAAAGGGTTTTATGCAGTTAGAGGCCTAGGTGTTGCTTTATATAGCTATTCCACCTATCCCACTCCTCCGCTGATGGTTGTACCTCCGCGGGAGTCTTTCCCACGTTTATTTAGAGGCTAGTACTTTGCAAATTGAAAGATTTCAGGCCTGGATGCATATCATGCATATCAACGCACTGCATGCATTGTTATCTGATAATCTCCAAAGGAATCCTTTTGAAGAAAGAGGACCACCTATAACAAATGTACCCTCCAAACTAAGAGAAAATGTCCTTTCTATAAGGAACATTATAGATCATTTGATCGAAACAGAAGGAAATTCTTCTCAGATCTTAAATGATTCTCCAGATCAATTCGTGCGATCTCCATCTAGTGCATCTAGCATGGGTTATACAAATAACTCTGAAAATGGTTCCGCTGAAGAAGCAGAAGTACTTAGAGTTATGAATCCTGATCCAGTGCACGAGGCTAGACCTTTACCGGTCCCACCCCCGAAGACTGAAGAGGATGTTAAACCCTTAATGTCGCCATTCAGACCTTCTGTCTCTTTCTCTCCTAAGATAGAAAAAATATCATCTCCTATACCATTGAGGTTTAAACAACCTTTCAAATTAGAAGATGAAACCCCTTCTCCAGCACCATCATTGGTTAGACCAGCAACAACTGTTCCTGTTCAACCACGTCGCAGAACTACTATAGCTTTTTCACCAATCTCTACTGAAGAAGCAATAGAACGTGCAAGCAGATTGCTATCTGCTGACGAGCAGCCCTTTTGAGAGACACCGACCCAACCAGTCACTCCAATCAATCCAAATAGACCAAACCCGTTTCGAAATCTCGAACGCATCGCGTCTGAGCACGTTGATGGCCTATTTACTATTGAAACTTACCGAGGTCGTCTTGAAGATCTGCCAGGGCTTCTTACAAATCGTCCGCCCACTCCGCCAATGGAACCAATTGCCGGACCTAGCCGACGACCCATTGTATCCCCTGTATCAGGACCACGCCCCCTTAACAAGAGCACAAGAAAGAAGAGAGCGCGTGAAGCTCATTCTAAAGCGAATGCTGAGAGATTTTCTCCAGATACTATTTTGGCTAAGCCTGAGGATTTTACCTTTGCAAATAGCCTACCTGCTCATCGCATACATAGTACCAACGAGATATCTCCTATTCCCCGTCCTGTACCGATGTCATCTTCTCCTGAAGAAATGTTCCGAAGAACTGGAGAAATTAGTCCTCCAGATTCCAGAGCAAGGCACCACATTCAATCTATCGAGCATCCTCTAACTATGGGTATTTCAAAATACGAAAATCGAAAGATTAATTTCAGAGAATCCTTCAATATCAGCAAAAAGATCATTGACAACAATGAAGTCATCCATGACTATTACTTGCAATACAATGATCAAATTGTTAAAGATTTGATGGATGCCAAAGAACCTGACATTAAATTAATTGGTCAACTGATATCTGACATCCAAGATCCAGATCTTGTTGTCCGAGTATCAGACTTCTTGATGGCACCACACGATGAAATAATGGATGCCTGGAAGAATGTTATGACCAAAGAAGACGATAAAGTCATAAGAGAAAATCGTCTCCAACGCCAAATAGAGCGGAATCCGGTCAATCTTATCCCTCTTCCAAAGAAGGAATCTTGGAGACCAAACCCCGCTTCCGGTGGAAACAAAGGAAGACGTACTTATCTCCAAGAGGTACTCGCTGCAGATCGAGCTCGCACTCGACCGCAGCTTGAAGCCGCTAGAGAAGTCAACATTGACAGAAGAAATCTTGATCGAAGACGCCACCCAAAAGCGTGGGACTCTCAAGCTTTTGTTAACAGGACCGACAGCACAGATTCGGTATGGCCTAAAAGGAGTCCACGAAATCATAAACTAGAGGACGTCTTTCCTGAAGACACCCCATGGGGTTGGGACGATGACATTTACGACTTAGTAGACCAAGGAAACGGTGATTTACCGCATGATGGCTATGCTGGCACTTGGTATGATCTCATCTCTCTTGAACTGTCTAATGTGTCTACAGATTCTTTTAAATCTGCCAATGTATTAACTTGTAATAACATTGATGTTGTAAACGCTGCGCATAAAGACAATAAGTTCATAAGTTATTGGCTACTGGATAGTGGATGCACTATTCACATTATGCCATGTTTTGATGATTTCGTTGCATACCAAGACTACAAAACGCCACATGTCATGAGAGGTGTTGATAAAGATAAGAAAATATTAGTTCCTGGCGAAGGATCTGTCTTAATCAAGACATCTGTGAATGGTGAATCACGTGTTACAAAACTATACCCAGTGGTGTACTATCCGGATGCTACGAATCGACTTTTGTCGATAGGCAAATTTTTAGACAATGGTTCTGTGCTACGAGGTGATAAAACCTGTACACAGATCATCAATAAGAAGACTGGACAGATAATCTTCCAAGGGAAACCCCTGGAGATATCAAATCCTGCACTACATTGGCTCCCAACCATAATATGGAATTCCACGAAGGAATGGGAGAATGTCTTCTTAGTCAAAACGGTCGATTATGACACATGGCATAACTGCATGGCACATGCCAGCAAAGGAGTTATGCGTCATTTACAAACACATGTGAACAGCATTCAAATAAAAGGAACATCCAAAATCACTACCTGCAAAGGATGTGAAATGGGCAAACATGTATCCAAGTCATACCAACCTTCAGAAAGTCGCGCCAAAGAACTCCTTGAACTCATTCATTCGGACTTGCTCGAATTTCCTGTCTGATCATATCATGGTTATAGATATGTTATCAATTTCCTCGATGATCATTCTTCATATGCCTATCATGAACTTCTCAAGCACAAGGGCGATGCCTTTGTTTCGTTCAAGAAGTTCAAAGCTAAAACGGAGAAGAAAACAGGCAAGAAGATCAAAGTCTTACGTTTTGATTGACGGGGAGAGTTGTTATCTGGCGAATTCAAACACTTTTTGAATGTTGAAGGAATAGCAGTGCAAAAGTCAGCACCTCATATACACCAGCAGAATGGAAGAGCGGAAAGGTTAAATAGAACCTTAACAGATAAAGAAGAAGCATTACGTCATGCGGCCTGTATTCCGCCTTTATGGTGGGAATTCGCTTACAACACGGCCATCTTTGTATATAACCGCACACCCATTCAGAGACTTGACTGGCGTGCTCCAGTAGAAGTCTTTAGCAAAGAAAGACCTAATGTCTCATATTTTAGAGTATTTGGTTCTGGTGCATATGTATTCATACCTAAAGCAAAGAGACTAAATAAGCTTTCTCCGAAGCGAGAAGCTATGATCTTCGTCGGATATGACATCGGATCAAAGTCTTATCTCTTTATGGACAAGAATAATAGGATACAGAGTAGCCCGGATGCTACTTTTGATGAACAATGGTTCCCAAAGTGCAAAGACAGTCGACCTTTTGTGCGTTTAGAACCAGACAAACCACAGAAAGCTTCATCAATTCCAAGGGATCATAGTGATGACTCCTCTGGTGACGAATTTAATGATGATTCTGATGACGGAACACCACCCTCTCATCATCCCGATAAACCGTATCAGGAGGACCTTCCATCCCGAGGTTCTCAAGCTAGGCGACCGCACAATGGTGCGAATGCACCTGGTCAGGCTCAACCTGGTCCACCTAACCCTTTAAGACAGCCGGCAGCTCCTGCTGTGGCTGCGCCACCTGATCCATCACTGGTGGAGCGACGTGAGCGCCGAGAGATTAGAGCTCCCGCTCGTGGTATTCCTGTTCCTGGACGTGATAATATTGTTGTGCCACCTCCTCAACCTGCAGCTGCACCACCGCAACGGGCTTTACGGCCTGGTTGGATTGAAGCTACAGATCAGGGCAACCGTCGTTATTGGTACGATGGTCGCAACCCTAATAATTGGACTTATACTCGCTATAACGCGGAGACAAGGACCATGACACAACAAGGGGGAGATGGAGCACTTTTGTCACTACTAAATGTTGCATTGCCTGTTTCTGATGATGAAAAAGGTTGGAATTTCAAGGATATATTGAAACTTCCAGAACTAGAAAAGAAACAATGGTTAAAGGCATGCAATGAGGAACTGGACGCGTTGAAGAAAAGGAAAGTTTATGAATTAGTCACGTTACCACCTGGAAGAAAAGCAATCCGAAACCGTTGGGTTTTTAACACCAAAACAGATCTACGCAAACGTGCTAGATTGGTTGTTAAAGGATTTTCGGAAATAGAAGGAATAGATTACAACGAATTGTTCTCTCCAGTCGTAAGATACAATACGGTTCGCATCTTGTTAGCCTTAGCAGCAATTGAGGATTGGGAACTTGAGTCGCTGGACGTCAAGACTGCCTTCTTATATGGCAAACTTGATAAGGAGATTTATATGGAACAACCTGAAGGATTCGTTAAAGAAGTTGGAAAAGTTTGGCGATTACTCCGCGCCTTATATGGTCTCAAGCAAGCAAGCCTGGAATGGTGGAAAGAGTGCCAAGCCTCAATGATTGAATTGGGCTTTGTCAATTGCTTGTCGGATGCAGGAGTTTTTATCTTCAGAAATAAGCGAGGATATGTGATCGTAATCATATATGTAGATGATGCGATCTTTATGGGACCAAACAAGAAGCTTCTCTTGGAAAAGAAGCAAGAGTTCATGGCAAAATGGGAATGCCGCGATCTCGGGGAATGTAAAGAATTTCTGGGTATGGTCATAATGAGAGATAGGTTAAGAAGAATCCTCACTCTCGACCAAAAAGAATACCAGAAAAGGATTCTAAAACGTTTCAACATGGAAAATGCCAATATAGCGCAAACTCCATTACCTGCTGGGTACAAACCAACAGTTAACACTGAACCTGTTGATGAAGTACTCAAGAAGCAATATCAGTCGATTATTGGTTCTCTTCTATACCTCACACTTGGTACTAGACCTGATATCGCGTATGCAGTAATAAAACTGTCGCAATACTCGGTCAATCCATCCAAGCTGCACCTCAATGCCGCTAGACATGTGATGAAGTACTTAGCTGGAACCACCAACTATAAAATGGTATTCAAAGGACGATCCGATGAAATAGCTCTGGTAGCTTTTACGGATTCTGACTGGGCATCAGATGAAGACAATAGAAGATCACAGACTGGTTACTTCGTAAAGATAGCCGATGCAGTTGTAATCTGGAATTCTCATAAACAGACAACCATCGCTCTCTCATCCACTGAAGCCGAGTATATGGCTTTAAGTGATTGTTGTAGACAGGTCATTTGGGTTCAAAGCCTGTTAAACGAACTTGGAGTTAAGTTTGTTAATCACACAACACCAATAGTTGGCGACAATCAAGGCTCGTTGTTTATAGCCTCGAATCCTGTTGCCGACAAACGAACCAAGCACATAGACATCAGATTTCACTTCATACGTGAGCAAGTTGAACTGAAACATGTCGAAGTGTTGCATGTACCTACCAAAGATCAAATCGCAGACATACTTATGAAGAATCTTGGTCGCGTACAATTCGATTATCTCAAAAGGAAAATTGGTATTTACTTCAACTAAGATACTGATACTCCAAGAGTATGGAGTTCAAGCCAGACACTTAGTGAGGGGGAGTGTTGAGAGTGTTCGAGTCATGACACCGTGTCACTCACGTGTCTGACGAGAACTCTGACATTATACCGGATTACACGACTTTAACCAATAGGAAGAATACGGAGTTATTACATATACTCCTAAGTTATTCCATCCAATAGCATTACTCCCTCTGGGAATATGCTGACTCTCCGCAGTCATTGCTTACTGTCCACAGTAATAGAAGCTAGCCCTGTGGGCTGAGTTAAATATGCACAGACCATGTAAGTAGGTATATAAGCTGTGTAGTAGTACTAGGGATAATTCGAGTACTTAGTTACTTTGCTCTTAGCCTCGCAACTACACGCAAGTCTAATCGCGCCATCCTAACAGGATGTAAGTATCCGTTTACCCAGTTACTGACCAGCGCTACCAGTGTGCATCACGGGAATGCCTGCTAAGTGTCATCCCAACACTTTCATCACTTGTGATGTCATATTGAGTTCTCGACAATGTCGGTAATACCGACCAGGAACAGCAAATATACAAGCTGCATATGCGATGTATAGTGGGCGAAGGGTAGGGTCATCGCTTTGATCATTAGATGGGGCCGTCAGAGCTATGATCTGGGCTGCCCAAATGGTGGAGAGTCGAATTTCATTTTCATTCTCAATTACGACTCCCATTGGCAATGAGGTTGCCACATTTACCAAATGCGCAGCGATATTCAAAGGGTGAGCCCCCCAGCTGAGATTGGAAGGGACTCCCATTGATTTGAGGTCACTACGAACGAACGATAACCAGTCGAAGTTGATGGGCAGTGAACTCGGGAGGTAGTACTTTCCTGCAACAACGAAGTGAGCCGTAGTCGCTTGAGACACTGGCCTGATTACTGGCTTGGTATTGGGCCATTGTACAGCCTGAACGGGTTTGTCAGATTTGTACCCTGATCGACCTTTGAATCATTTGGGCGCAGGTTCTCGATTGCGGAAGTTAGGTGAACTGCTTCGGGATCGAGAGTGTTGTCGATGACAACGATTGTACTCGCGCATGGTAGGGGCTGAATTACACTGGTGAGCAGACTTGCTCAGAGGCATATGGATATGAGGGGTAGTCCCGTGGATTAGGGTGGAAGTATTTCGATTTGCTGAATTTGGGCCCAGTGGAATTACCTGCTCGTTCGTCGAGTTGCTCTCGAAGACGTCGTTGCTCCTCCAATAGATATTGGATGAAGCTATCTGTAGAGCCTACTGATGTGTTAGTTAGGTTTCCTCCCACACTGGGAGTCGGCATACTCAAATGCGAGGTGGCTGGGTTCATTTGCCCATGAGAACAACCTAAGCCTGGGTTAGATACGTTTGCAGGACTTGTATGGTGAGTCCATCCCAGGTGGTTATGATATTGCCCGCCTGGATTTGTGGTGTGCGATGTATTCCCGAATTGAGGAGGACTGTTTTGCTATGCTGAGATGATTGGTTGTGCACTTGATGTTAACATTGTGTGCGACAATATCTGTGATATGACCAAATTCAATACCAATGGGATGCGATTGCGCAAATATGCACTTTCCAGAGAGGAGTGGACCATTCTAGAGCAACTTCATCCTCTCCTTGATGTATGTGTTTAAGTACTGTTGTGTTCTTCACTAATACCTTTGTAATAGCTCTTCCTTATCTCTACAAATAAAATGGAACAGGAGTCTGTTCCTCTCATTCATCAAGTCATCTCTGAGATTGATGGCTTAACGAACGCACTCTCTGCAGCCCGTGATGACAAAGACCTTCATCCCGCTGTTTGCTTTGGGTCATGGCTCAGTCTTAGACATTTAAACAAGTACTATGCTGACTGATGACTCCATAATCTACCGTATTGCAATGGGTATGTCTTGCTCTCTAGTGAATGTGAACTAAGACCATCAGTGTTACACCCTGGTTACAAACTTCAATATTTTCGCAAGCACAAGTGGCCTCAAAGCTGGATCAATGAAGTCATTAAACTTGTCCAGGATGAGTGGAAGCGATACCATCCCACTGCTGTTGAAGCATCATCATCATCCCAGCAACCTAAGACCAAGGTAAGGTCTTTTTGGCTTCATGCTCCAAGTAGAACTGACCATGGTTAGAATCATTATGCACACTTTATGGTTGAGGAAGAAGACTCAACAACTCCTGCTGATATCCTTGCTGAATTCCTCCATAGTCCCATTGTTAAGGACACTGGTCCTCTAGTGTATTGGAACAGCATTCTTGAAAGCAGTAAAGACCCAGTTCGGACTGCATTTGCTCAAATGGCAACTGATTTCTTATCAGCACCTGGTAATGTATCTTTTTATTGAAGAGACTTGATACTTATGCAATGCTAGCTACATCTACTACAGGAGAACATAGTTTTTCCAGAAGTGGCCGGATGGTTAGCAAGTTTTGCCACAATCTGTCAGATAAGTCAGTTCGTGCTGCAACTGTCTATGCAGCATGGAATAAACATGGGCTCATTCCAAAGGATCAAATTATTATGAACATGAAGGAGAAAGGTCCACGGTGGAGAGTAGAAGATAATAGACATGTACATAGTTGATTGAATGTAGTTTGCTTAATTCTGGAGACATCCAAGCTGTGCCAGTAAGGTGCAGGTGCAGGTACCTGTGGGTACCTGTGCAACTCCTGGATTGTAGACCTGTACCTGCACCCCAGTGTCTTTCTTGGACCTGTAGGTGTCAGATGCAGGTTTCAGCAGGTTTTCCCACAGATACACCTGCAGGTACCTGTGAGTTATCTGCACCTGTGGTTATCCTTAAATCTGGCACATCCCCATTCAATAAATTACTCATCTGATTGTCATTGCCATAATCAGCCAGCCTGGATACCTTAAATAACATGCTCACTTGTCTTTATAATTCCAATAGCATGCCTCCCTTCCTCATCAATGGCATCCTCTTGCAGGTCGTTGTAAACCCTGATTCAGAACAATCCTATTTTGCAACAAATGCCCCAGAATCGCATTGCAACTTGAATGTTGTCATAACCAGAGCAGACTTTGTAGGTATGTCCTTCACCACCCCCCCTGACCTTGTTGCCCTCTAGCTCAATACCTGCCGCCTATGTCACTGGATGGCTCTTGCCTGAATTAACTGTGCAAGTAAGTGACCCTCCTTGGCTAACGACCTCTCACTCATTTTCAGTTTCCTCTGTGCATGCTGAAACAGATGCTCACAGTCCTGACATGGATGCTGTTTTGCCCTGTCTGTCATATGTAGAAATGTTTGGAGAACCTAATGATGATGAATCCATGATCTGTGATGAACCCCTTCAGACATCTATTAGTGTCCATGTGCCCCCCTTGCAGCCTGTTGTAACCCCTGCCACTGAACCTTTGTCATCCTGTCATGTCATCAACAATCTCCCAAGTCCAGAACAATTGTGAATTTGAGGCCAAAGACAACCTCTACTGCAAGAAGCAGAGTGGAGTAAGAATCTCCATTTTTGACTCAACTGAGCATGATATCAAGCATCTTGCCTTGCAGCATGGAATCAAGACATAATCACATGCCTCCAATGCTCAGACCATTCTTGCAATAACTCACCATATTCTGCTTCTACAAAGACAAGGAACATATCAATCAGGAAGGCATGACTGCATGCAAACATGTCTCTGCTGGGTTTTTGAGCTGTCAGGATTTGTCAGATGCTGTTGTGGATTTGCTGATACAATACAAGGACAATATGTCCAAGTTACCTCCCCATAAACTCCTGGAAATTGTTGCAGCTATCGATTACCCTCACTCCCTTTCAGCTTAGCATGACACTAACAGACATGCATGCAGAGATGCAATTCAGTGGCTTAAAGCCTTTTGAAACATGGCAAGACTCACTGAAGCAAAGATTTCTGATATGTTCTCCACTTGGTTTGAAGATATGTCCTAAGCATCTGCTGTGATGATAAGGGAACCTCACCATGCAGAGACAGGAGAGGCAAGCTGACTATGCTACAAAGAACAAACTACCTAAACGAAGGAGGTGAGGTAACTAAACCAACCCTAACACTCAAAGTAGTACTCTCTAAGTACCACCCTGATGCTTCTTCTAAGTAAACAGAGATGTTTTATCCCCTTGTAAGTTTGTGAGTGGTATAACTACAAAAGCGATGGTCTTTGGATGACTTAAGTGAACAAAATGTTTCTCTAAGGAGACTGTTAGGTAAGACCTAAGCATTGTGGGTGAGACTTCTGATTAGGAGATCTCAAGGATCACTATATGAAACAATGAAGGAGGGTGTTCATTAGAATGAGTAGAGACTTCACTAAGAAGTACTCAGAGGCCAGAGTGCTAGACTGCAGAATTGGGGTGTGCTTAGAAGAATGACTCCTTAGGGCAAGTGGCAGCAAGTGTGGAGGAACTGTTCTGGCTCTTAAGCAGTACTAGGTTTGATGGCAATGAGTGTGGCCTGAGGATATGAGAGAGGGAGAGGTACTAAGTTGGTGACTCACAGGCAAGTTTACTACAGCGACTAACAGAACTGTTCTGGCCCTTAGGTAGTACTAAGTTTCACCTAAGCTACAGGTTGACGATGTCCTAAGGCAATTAAGCAAGGACACTCTGCAATGCTGAATGTTCCCTAAGTGGTACTAGTTAGTCTTAGATGCAGCAATTTCTCATATGGTTAGAGCTATGTAGTCTGTGGTTCAAAGTGCAAGGTAGTGTGAAATACATGCTGTTCTGCCTTTGTCTGTATTCTGCTTTCTTTCCTTCATTTCCTCCCAGTTTTATACTCAGATCCTTCTAAAACACCTGACTTGTATGCATATGTGCCATCCTGATTCCTCATCCTTTTACTGCCATAGGAGTGCCGTGCCATAGAGGTTTGTCAAACTAGTCAAGTAATCTCAGCATGACATGTCAATCCTCCCTTAAGCAATGGAGGAGTACTGCTGATGTCATATGTATGTCCCTAAGGCAACTTAGTTAGTAGGCAGTCTTATTGTGCATCCCCTTAGAACAGGAGCCATCTATTAGACAGTCCTGACAGGCTTTCTAAGGGATATTAACTGTTCCTTCAAAGGTTATAACTCTCTCACTACTCCTGTATAGTGGTGATATTGCACTACCGGCATGGTGCCTGATTGATCACTTCCCTAAGCGAAGCTGTCATCCTAAAACATCATCGATCTCACTCTAAGAGATAGGACTCCAACACTGGAGGCTGGCTAACCCCTAGTTTAGGACTTTTGATATAGTGTAGTTTGTGGTCAAGGTAATGGCAAGTGAATTAGATACAATTGACCGAGCTCTAAGCCCAAGCCAATTCATCTTAACTCTGGTTTGACTGTCTGCATGAGTGACATACTCCCTAAGCAATGCCACATGCCTCTTATGACATGGGGTACCCTCTAACCTGTTGGCATATCTCCTAGAGGGTCTTCCTCTTATTTAGGAGATGCCTGGAATTCACCTTAGGAGGCATTTCAAAAGATTTCCAGCCTTTGCCACCTAGCAGTCTTATCATCTTCCCCTTACTAAAGATCAACTGTCCACAGTCTCTTACTTCCTTAGATTGTAGCTTTGATCTTACTTATTCAATGTTCTTAACTTAGTTAGCATGACTCAGAGCGTTTTTGCTTTCAATCAGTTACCCTAAGTACATGGGACCTCAGTTATTAACTGGTTCTGAGGATGCCAGTAACTTGGCAGATTGTGACAGTTGGCAGGTCAGGTTCTGTGACTTAATTAGTGATATGACACATTGTGTTGACCCCTGACCAGGTCCCACCATTCTGGTGAGTCCCCAACTTCATCCTTAAGTTGGCTGACCTAACTACATGCCTTTATTTAGGCTGAACCTTATCCAGTCAGGAATAAATACAACTCTGACAATTTGGTTTTGTTTATTCATTGTTCAACTTTCAACCATGACCATCAACAGGTATCTCTCCATACTTCAACTTGATAAATCTCCTTTCCAATGGTTGTCAAAGCCAGGGCAACTGGTGCAGCTGTGATAAGTAATTTTCTTTCCAGTTTTTCACATTTCTTCCAGTGCTGACTCCCAATCTTAGCAGTCAGCAGCCCCACTGTCACTGTATAATGGGTACAAACAATTTGTTCTGGACCACCCTGAGGTTTTTCAAGAAGATGGGCTTGCAAACACTACCACCCCTGCGGTGTGTCGATTAGGCAAAGAAATTAATGCTCTCTGGGTTCGCATTTATTTTTGTTAATGCTTCTCTTTACTGATTGTTCTCTAGCAAGCACTACCTAATCATCCCAGCAAAGCCCAATCTGACTTTCTGGACTCTTTTTTGGGTACCATTTTTGTTTGCCTGCAAAACTTCAAGTACTTTGAGAAGTTGGATGGCCCTATGTGGGCATGGTTGGCTTCAGTCAATGAGGTGTGTATCACTGCTGACTTTCTCCTTTTTCTAACTCCTAACCTTTTCAGGATAATTGGAATCTCTACAAGGACAGCTTTCCCAATGGGACTTGCATGGAAGCCCCTACTCCATTCATTGACAATACCCTGGTGTTCAAGACTCCAGCTCCTGAGGCTTCCACCAGTTGTACTTGTTCTGGTAATCCTATGGCGGCTGCTTGTTATAAAGGTGCCTAAACGTCAGCGGGTTGTTGACTCCCTAGTATGTTGGTATTTCTTTATTTTTTGACTCCTCACAGGAGGCTACTTCAGTTGCTGAGGGATCTCGAGCTGCCAAACACACTCAAACTGTCACAGAGCATGGTGCTGCTTCTGCTCTTCAAGCTGAAGAGGATGGTATGTTCTCTTTATTAGTTTCATCCTTCTTGGCTTACTCTGGTCTAGATTTTGACAGAAATGACAACGAAGAGGGTGAAGAGTCTGATGGCTCCGTGATCCCCCTCAAAATCAGTAAACCCTCCAAAGACTCCCAGCCTGTTTTTGACCCCAAAGCTGCTAGAGAACTCTGGGCAGCTAGGGAAGCCAAGGCACTTAAAGACCTCAAGACCTTGAAGGACCCTAAAGTCCTTAAGGACACTGCCAACGAGCTTTCTGAGCTCACGTGACACTTTGCCTGCTGAGGGTACATTTCCTTGTTTATTTGTGATAATAAACAATATATTCTTGTCAACAGTTCAGGCAAACTGGTTTGTTTCCCTCCCTTTTTTCCGTTTTTCTACTTACTTGTTATCTTTTTAGTTAGAGAACAAATGGTCTGCAGTGAAGGGTCATCAGCCCAACAAGGAGACCTTGAAGTTCACTAGTTCTTGGGTCTTCCCAACTGACCCCCCCAATCTTATTCCTATTACCGTGGAGAAGGCAGAGGAATTCCTGGACATTTGTGGGGGATGCCGCAGTCATTACTGTCGTTATCTCCATTTTCTTACCTTTTCTAGCCCACAGACACTTGTTCCTACTGTAATAATGCAACTCATGGTGTGTGTTGTGTTCTTGGGAACAAGCCTTGTTACAGGTGCCAAAAAGGCAATGTAGTCAGTTGCCAACACGGTATTTCTACCAAGGAATTGCTGCTCTCTAGCAAGGTAGACTTCTGTCGAGGTATACACAGTCCCCAAGGTACTCGGATTTCTTCCTTTTTCTTTTTGGTATGCTAACTTGCTTTATTCTCTTAGGAGTTGCTCCCTTTATCCATCATCTTCAGAGCTCAGCAACTCTTCTCAAGCACTTGGAAGAGATGACTCATGCTGCCCACGAAAGCATCAAGTCAGACGCTCTTGAACTTGCTCAAATCTTCGATGACATGCACCACAAGTGTGGTGCTGAATACATTGAGGCCCTCTTCAAGGACAATGAGGCTGCTCTCCTCATTGCCCAGTTAGTTGCTTGACTCTGTGACTGTCATCAAATTCCCCTTGGTGCTTTCTTTGCCAAGTCATGGCTTCTCAAGGGGTTGGAGTTGGCTACTGCTCCCAAAGTCCTTCCAGCTGATGAGTCTACACCAGCTGAGTACAAGGGTCAGGTGGCATCCATTGATAAGACCGCTAGGTGGCAAAGGCTGGAAATCTTTCAAAACGCCTCCTAAGACGAGTTCCAGGCATCTCCTAAAACAAGAGAAAGACTCTCTAAGAGATACATCTACAGGTTAGAGGGTACCCCATGTCATAAGAGGCATGTGGTGTTGCTTAGGGAATATCACCCCTATGGACAGTCAAACTAGAGTTAAGATGAATTGGCTTGGGCCTAGAGCTTGGTCAATTGTATCTAACTCACTCGCTGTTACCTTGACCGCAATCCTATCACTTGGACTGAGATCAATGATGTCTTAGGACAGCGGCTTCGCTTAGGGAAATGACTGATCAGGAACAGTGCTGTTAGTACAACATCACTGCCATATGGGAGCAGTGAGGGAGTTATAACCTCCAAAGGGACAGTAGTATCCCTTAGGAAGACTATCAGGACTGTCTAATAGACGACTCCTGTTCCAAGGGGATGAGTGATATGACTACAAAAGTGATGGACTTTGGATGACCTAAGCAAACAAAACATTTCTCTAAGGAGACTGTTAGGTAAGACCTAAGCATTGCAGGTGAGACTTCTGATTAGGAGATCTCAAGGATCACTGTATGAAACAATGAAGGAGGGTGTTCATTAGAACGAGTGGAGACTTCACTAAGAAGTGCTCAGATGCCAGAGTGCTAGACTGCAGACTTGGGGTGCACTTAAAAGAATGACTCCTTAGGGCAAGTGGCGGCAAGTGCAGAGGAACTGTTCTGGCTCTTAAGCAGTACTAGGTTCAATGGCAATGAGTGTGGCCTAAGGATATGAGAGAGGGAGAGGTACTAAGTCAGTGACTCATGCATAAGTTTACTACAGTGACTAACAGAACTGTTCTGGCCCTTAGGCAGTACTAAGTTTCACCTAAGCTACAAGTTGATGATGTCCTAAGGCAATTAAGTGAGGACACTCCACAATGCTGAACATCAGGAAAAACTGTATTCTAGCCTAGGCTAACCAGATCAACTTGAGTTACTCCAGTCAACTTCAAGTTTGCCAAGTTTACTAGGCTGACTTAGGCCTTGCTTGAAGTACTTGAGTTGACTTGAAGCCAACTCCAGGTAACTTGGGCTCAGCCTGGAGTTAACTTGAATGACTTGTAATTTGGCAAGTTGACTAAACTGACTTGAGCCAGCCTGGAGTTGACTTGAATGACTTGCAATTTGGCAAGTTGACTTGTCATTCAACAAGTTGATATGGCCAGTCTCAGGCCAGTCTCAGGTCAGCTCAGAGTCAGCCTGTAGAGGAAACCTTATCAAAATAGTGGGTATGCTGACTAATTATGTCCATTTTGGTTACTCCACACCTATTTGCCAATCTCAAAATAATGCTTACTAAGCATAAAATGCCAAAATAAAATTTGATGATATGGCCAAGTAGTAGAAAAAGATGAAGTCAGCTGGATGGTGGCATAAATAGCAAATACCAAGTTGGACTATACAAGGCAGTTTGGCTCAGTGGTTAAGGCGTCTGAGTTAGCAGCTTAGATAACCTAACAAGGTAAGTAGTTCAATTCTTGATAAAGACACTGATTATTTCTATTTATAGTTGTTATTACTTGGTATATGTTTGTTTGTATGTATATATGCTATTGACTAAGGTGTCTAGGTTAACCTAGCAAGGTAAGTGGTTCAATTCCTGATATAAACACTAGGTACTACAATAGATGCTTAGAAGCAGGCTAGCTAGCAGAGCCTAACTTTTTAGCTTTGGCTGAAAGTCAGAGTTGACTTGAGTAGACTTGAGTAGACTTGAGTTGATTTGGGCTGACTTTGAGTTGACTTGAGTTGATTTAAGCTGACTTTAAGTTGTGTTCCCTAAGTGGTACTAGTTAGTCTTAGATGCAGCAATTTCTCATACAGTTAGAGCTATGTAGTCTGTGGTTCAAAGTGCAAGGTAGTATTAGTACCTGCAAAATACACACTGTTCTGTCTTTGTCTGTATTCTGCTTTCTTTCCTTTATTTCCTCCCAGTTTTATACTCTCTAAACCTTCCAGATCCTTCTAAAACACCTGACTTGTATGTGTATGTGCCATCCTGATTCCTCATCCTTTTACTGCCATAGGAGTGCCATGCTGTAGGTCTGTCAAACTGGTCAAGTAATCTTAGCATAACATGTCAATCCTCCTTTAAGCAACAGAGGAGTACTGCTGATGTCATACATATGTCCCTAAGACAACTTAGTTAGTAGGCAGTTTCATTGTGTGTCTCCTTAGAACAGGAGCCATCTATTAGATGGTCCTGACAGTCTTCCTAAAGGATACTAACTGTCCCCTCAAAGGTTATAACTCTCTCACTACTCCCATATAGTGGTGATGTTACACTACTGGCATGATGCCTGATCAGTCACTTCCCTAAGTGAAGCCATTGTTCTAAGACTTCATCAATCTCATTCTAAGAGATAAGACTCCAATGCTGGAGGCTGGCTAACCCCTAGTTTAGGACTTTCCATATAGTGTAGTTTATGGTCAAGGTAACAGCAATTGAATTGACTGAGCCCTAAGTGAACTATCTTGTCTAAATATGTAGCTAGGTGCGGTGTATAAATACCCACACCCCTTACATAATCTCTTAACTTACTCTTATTTGTCTTAAACTACCAATATATAGTTGGTCTGGTTTATTGGATGAATCGTAAGTTACACTTTTTTAAACCTCGTAATTAGAATCTATATATTGATGGAAACCAATATGCTAACAACCCAGAGAATTCAAGAGTTGCTGAATAGCTACCATGACAGCTACAGCAAAAAAGACACACAGTTGAGTGTTACAACATGAGGGCACTACTAATTGCAATACCAATGGCAACCAAAAGATCACTGGCAAACGGTCAGTGGTCAAGAAGTGTATAGAAGATGAAGAAGAGAGGGAAGGAAGTGCACCTCATCCATTCTTGTTACCAAGAATGATTAGAGCTGCTGAGACAGGTGGCACTGAACTTCAGTGCTGCACCATACGTTTCCATGCCAATGGGTATTCTGGGTTTCAGAGTACACGCCAGTGTACAGCACAGTGTGACACAACAAGGTCGAGTTGATGCATCAACTCAACAAGCAACACTGGCTGAAGCAATAGAACAAGCAAAATGAGAACAACGTGAATCTGCATTGCAGATTCAACATCTTGAAGAAGAAGTGAGACAGCACCAGAGTGCAATTGAGCAAGCCAAAACAAAGGCTGCAAATAAAGGGAGGAAGTGAGCTACTTCCCATCCCACATCAGGGAGGGTATCCCCCACAGAGGATACACCAGAGCAACTCAAGGAGGTTACCCAGCAATGGATCAATGCAATGTTGCATGTCCCTAAAGAGGACCATAAAGAACTACTCGAGTTGTTCACCCAACAACACAATGAAGTTCTTCAGAGGAATCAAGCTGCAAGAGGGAGCACGCCAGTACAGCGTACTCCTGTAGTGACTGCCCCATTTGCAGAGATACTGGTGAACTGGAACTGATATGCACATGTGGGTACCTCTGCACAAGGGCAATGCAAGCTAGACTGAGTGCAAGACACGAGTCAAGATGCTCACATCACCCGATGGTTTCAAAATAATCCTACTAAAACATTGGAGGATTATCGTACAAGACCACTAACACCAGCAGTTACTGGTGGTGAATGGAGGGTAGCAGGACTCTACATCGGTGACACTGATGAGGAAAGAGTTTGCCTGCAGTGGCATCAGAATAATGACCTTAATACCAAAGGTCATATGCACATCGTGAGTCAAGGGGTACAATGGTTGAGTCCTGATAGGTACCCCTATGATGTGTGGCCACCAGAGCAGTTGGCACAAGTAAAGACCTACTGGCAATACCAGTTGGCCATCCTTGCATTATCAGGAGAACTGCTGATGGAGAGTGAGACCACTCTCAGGTACACACACGGTGATTTCAAGGAGGACCACAATTTTGCCCCTCAACGGATGGAGGTTCAGAACCCATCCAGACTCACCAGTGGACCTCCTGATGGTGGTCCACCACACCCATCCAGCAATGACCACGGTTGTTGCCAACCAGAGAAGCCACATTCTCCTCACAGCAACCATGGTGGAAGCCATGGTGGACCACCTTGAAAGAATGGAGGAGGTGGAGGAGGAGAAGGACTCTGAATGGAGACGATGGTGACAGAGAAGATGATGGTTCAGACAGAACAGATGAGACCAGGAGTACAGCTATACAGCTGTACTATGGTGATAAGAGTGAGGAGAGTGTGTCGGGTGATACAGTGGGACCCCAACACAACCACCGAAAACGATCAGTGGTGAATCCATACACTATTGATCTGCAGAAGCAGTGACGACACTATAACCATAGTGTCAAGAAGAAATATGCCCAATGGATTGAAGAACAATTGGGAGAGTCAATTGTTCTGGATGACCCATCAATTAAGTTACAGGTCATCAAGGTAAAAGACCCAGACAGCTGGTCTGGGAGAAGAGACCTCAAGAAGTTTGAGGACTGGTTGTATGCCATGTTTAGATGGCTATGGATCAGTCATCTTGGAGGACTGGGACTCAAGAGCTTTTGAGTCTCCCATTTCTGCTACCACCTCCATGGCAAAGCAGGGAGATGGGTACAAGACAATGTAGAGAGAGTACATCATCAGAAACAGATGTGGAGTCTCCTTGAAGTAGTGATGGGATTATATCACTACTTCATACATGAAACAGCCATTCAAGACACAACCAAGCATTTTGAAACAGCTCAGTATCGAATGAATACCAAGGACTACTATCAGACACTAGCATGGCTAGCATCGTGAATGATACATCCTCCAGATTGTTATGTGTTCCAAACATGTCTGATGGAATCCTTGATAAAATCCTCTTGCAAGGGATTATGGCAGAAATGTCTGACACTGCTACTATAGTAGCGGCTGCTCGTATTGCAGAGGACATGAAGTTGATCAAACTTTGTTACAAATGAAAGGCTTGTGAATGATCCAAAATTACACAACCACAGGCACCCCTATTCACTGGTACCTGCCCAGTGAGACATGGGGGTGCACACCAATCCCATACCAGGTTCAGACTGGTAAGGAGGTCATCCTCTGCTCCTACCTGAGCTGGGAGTCATGCAGAATCTCAGCCCCAGGGAGGAAATACTCACTCATCAACCACCCCATCACAGGGTGGCAGTAGAGTGAGTGAAAGCTGTACTCCTGCTCTGTCACAATCAGTTCCTCCATGCAGAGGAGCCACACCACAGAGTACTTGTTATTCGAGTACTCACCCTGGTACAACTGGGGATAATGTGCAACATCTGCAAAGGCCCTCATTATGCAAATGAGTGCAACAATTGTAAACCCAGACCTGCAGGTACACAGGTCTATGCTACATGAGTGATTGTGGATGACATGGTGATGAGAAACACACTCTAGAGCGAAGCTAAGGTGTGGGGCTAGTTGATGACTAGTCAATGATCAACCCAACAGAGAGCACTATGGGAAGAACACTAATGTGAATAGACACACTACTACCACTTTGATGTTCCAAAGGTGTGAGACTCGGGAAAGAGGATTGTGAGGTTTCTAGAACTCGTGTGAATGCGTGGTATAACACTTGTATTTGGATTTCTAGAATTACGATAGTTCGTGGTTCAATCAATCAGTTTGAAAGCTAGTGTGCTTTCTAGAAGTGTGTGTGGATGGGAGACTCAATCACAACAGGTCAATCTTTAGTATGACAATTCAGTTCAACAATGTATCACAAAATCAAACACAAATCAAGTTGCAACTCAAAAGACAAATCCTGAGCAAGCAAATCTCGAATCGCATGAAGTATTACACAATCACTGATTGTTGAGGGATTACTCCAACAATGCACAGATCAGGCAACAACTTGAAGTTTACTACCCTAACTAGCTGTCCTTTTATACCTTTGCCAAGCCTGCTCAAAATAGGTGAAACTCTTCCAAGGCCACAGTCATCCTTGGCTTCTGATGGGAACATTCTCATTCCTGAGCTGATTCCTGCTTATCAATGTTCCTGGTTTCTAGATCAATCATTGCTCTCTATCATCCCTCTTCTAGACTTCCTTTAAGCTTGATTTTTCTCTACTTTCTTGATATATGAACTTGCTGATGTTAACAGATACTGGTCCTGGTGGTTTGTGGAAACCCATTCTAATCCTCTACAGTGGGTAAAAAGATCTTTGATTGATCATATGTTGATCAGTTCTAGACTTGTGGAGCGATTGCATTCTAGACTTTCGATCACTTGAAACTACGATCAGCTTTTGGAGCAATCTCATTCTAGAATGGTCTGGGCTTTGGATGACAGGTACCCTTCTTCACTTGTCAGGGTCAAACTGCCCTCCAGAAGGTCACTCATTTGAGTCTTCTCTTGTCAGGTCATGTATCCAACCATAAGTATCTCTGGTAACAAGCATCCTAGTAGTTCTAGATTCACATATTGATAGGAAGGAACACTCATTTGATGCCTAAGTACTAGAACCGCTTTTGCATGTACTATTTCTAGAACTAAGTCAAATCATTAGTTAGCCGTATCTGTCTTGATAGCTAACCACAACTCTGCATATGATTTCTAGATCTTTCTCTAGCTGATAGCCTTAACTCGAGTGTAGGCTATAGCAAGTCTGATACTAGTAATACATATTCAAACTTAGACTGATGTAGAATGCAAAAAAGCCTGTTTCTAGAACTAGCCAAAAACTAGGTGTATCAACTTGCAATGCAAGTGCATGAACACATGGAAGGGGTGGATGAGCATGAACATGCCCATCAGGAGAGAGACTTGGTGCAACTACAGGCAATGTTGCCAGTAGATGTGTTTGATGATGATGGAGAGTACATTGAGTTCTTCAAGAAAGAAGAACTTGAAGAACTGCTGGAGGAGGCAGAACAATAGGAGGAAGGTGATGATGAAGCTGACGTCCAGCTTCATCAAATGCAAATGAGCAGGTTTGATACACTGCCAGCGGTGGTGCAAGCTACCTCCTGCAGTCCATCACCCATATACATGGGTGCTATCATCGCAATGGAAGAGCCAGTGACTATTGCTATAGTTAAAGATGAAGAAATACAGGATCGTCTGAAAGATGATCCTCAATGCACCAAGTTGATTATACAACTGGTAAAGATCAATGGTGTCAACATGTTCACACTGTTCGACACAGGGTCCACTGCCAATGCAGTGTCCAATGACTTCTGCACTGTACATCAGTGGCCCAAATTCTGCTTGTGCAAGGCACTACAAATAGAATTGGGGTTGTCAGGATCCTGGGGTTCCATACAATTTGGAACCATGCTGACATATCCTTACCTGAAGTACAGGTATGGAAGCACTATCTTGACATAGTGAATCTTGGTCACTATGATGCCATCATTGGAAAACCATTGATGGCTGAGATGGGGATCATGGTAAACCCCCAGAACGATTGCTTGATCATCAAGCAAATGGGTAAGAGATGGGAGGAATGCACAGTTATACACACACTGAGACCCCAAACAAGCAAATAGCAAGTGCAGAAAGTGGTACTGACAGAAGAAAAACATTGGTACTGAAGACAACTGTCTGGGAGGACCCAGATGACAAGTTCGACAATCCATTAGTATCTGGTTGAATGAACCACTGTTGATGACAGTGGAAGAGTTGAAGAGTGGAACACTTGATTGGTGGCGCTGTCCACAACAGAGAGTACTCAAGATAAGAGTACTCAAGAACCAGCACATGGGAAAAAGAATGACAGTCAACCAGCAGATGTACTGGTTGAGAACAAAGAGACACATTGGATAAGGCCAGAACCACCGCCAGTGGAGAATATGGAATGGTGGTGGATCAGAGTGAAGAAAAGGTCAAAGGAGGAATCTTGCACTACTGTGCAGGAAGTGGAAGACAATGATGCAAAGCAAGATCATCAAATGAGGTGGAAGACATTACTGAATGAATTTCCAGTAATGATGCCAGTCGTTGACTCTCTAACAGTCCAGGAGTTAGAGAGTATAGTAGGGCACCACCAGCAGAATGAGCTGGTGGTGGATCACTTCTTGAAGAACTTGCCCAAATTCATGAAGGAGGGCAAGCTCAGACCCAAGATTGGGGTTCATAAGGGAAAGCGAGCAGAGAAAGCCATGGAAACATTTAATAAATGTTTCCACATCCAGATACAATCTGGACAGTATTCTGCAGAGCACGCAGTGAGGAATGCCACCAAGGAGGCATTCCAAGTTTGGAATGTATCCACTGAGGCTCTCAACATGAAATTGAATAGTCTCATGGATGCAGTGGAATCACAGCAACAGGTTCCATTGCGGGAACGCAAACAGACAACTTCTCATGAGAAGTTATCCCCAAAACCAACGAGTGTGCCCAGGTACACCAAGAACAATGTACCTCAATTGTGGAAGGAGTGGTTCTCTAAATATGCTGATGTATTTCAGGAGCAACCACTAAAGCTACCTCCCTGAAGGGAGGTACAACATCACATTCCACTGGTGGAACCCAACAAGCAGCATGTGTACTACTTGCCGAAGTGCCCAGACTATCTCCATGTGCAACTTCTTGATAAAATTAAGAAGTATATGGAGGCAGGATGGTGGGTACCCACTGTGATGCATGAAGCTGCACCAATGCTGTGTATTCCAAAGAAGAACAAGTCTCTTTGGACAGCAATTGATCTCAGGAAACAGAATGCTAACACCTTTAAAGATGTTACTCCGTTTCCCAACCAAGACCACATCAGGAATGATGTGGCAAAGGTGCAGTATCAGTCCAAGATTGATCTCACCAACATCTATGAGCAGATACTCATAGCCAATGAAGATGTGAAGAAGACTGCATTCGCTACAGTCTTCAGAATGTTCTACAGTCGCGTAATGCAAATTGGGGATTGCAATGCCCCCTGCAACATTTCAAACGCTGATGATGTTCATCTTCTGAGATTATATCAGAAGATTTGTGCATGTGTATCTTGACAACATATTCGTGTTTAGTGACTCTATTAAAGAACACAAGGAACATCTTCACCTTGTGTTCAAGAAACTGAAGGAAAACAAATTTTATCTTCAAGAGGAAAAGGTGCAACTCTACACAGCAGAGTTGGACTGTCTGGGGCATATGATAGATGGGAAAGGCATCCATGCTGTGGAGGCCAAGATGCACGTTGTAAGAGATTGGAGAACCTCTCGGTTGTACAACGATGTACAATAATTCCTTAGTCTCATCCAGTACATTGCCCACTTCCTACCAGAAGTGGCCAACTACACTGGACCACTAGCTGCAATGACTGCTGATAGACAGTCATTTCAATAGAGACCAATTCATCAGAAGATGTTTGAGCAGATAAAGTACCTGTGCAGTAAGACACTGGTACTTAAACCCATCAATCCGCAAAAGGATGACCCTATTTGGGTCATCTGTGATGCATCCACCTCTGGATTGGGAGCAATGTATGGACAAGGGCCTACATGGGATACATGTAGACCCACTGGATTTATGTCCAAAAAGTTCATTGCCACCCAATGGAATTACCAAGTGTTTGAACAGGAAACACTTGCAATCCTTGAATCCCTCAAGTGGGAGGATAAGCTTCAAGGATACAAAATCAATGTGGTCACAAACCACAAAGCCCTCAAATTCTTTGATATGCAGAAGCATCTGTCCAGTAGACAGATGTGATGGATGGAATATCTGTTGCATTTCAATTACAATATTCAGTATGTCAAAGGACGACTGAATAAGGTGGCTGACACACTCTTGTGATACTATGAGAGTGACACATGGTTTGATGCACACCTGCTTAACAAGGACATCAATGCAGACATACGGTTAGACTGAGAGATGGATCATCTCTTGCCAGAACAGGTGGATGAAATACGATCCAAGAAGGTTGAGATGCACACTACATGAGTGAAGAGCACCCTCACCACTTGTCACAGCAAACAACTTCTTGATAAACAAGAAGCTCGGGATCTGGAAGTGGCCAAGATCGCTTCAGGAATGAAAGAAGCGACCCCAGAGCAGGAACCACCTGTACCAGTGGTTCCCCAACCTGAAGAACCAGCAGAACCTGCTGATAAGGTGCAGGTTCCTGAAGCAGAAGAAGATCCAACAGTGTACGAATCATGTTCATACATGTAAAACCTGCACAATGAGGTTTTCAGAAATAACAAGGAACTGCAAGCAGCAGTTGCTCAAGGGTATCTCAGTGACCCTCTGTTTGCCAAAGTCGTCAAGTGACTCATGGAATTCCCTGCATTTAAAAAGGAAGGGGAATTCCTATGGGGAAAGAACAGAGGGGGAGAAAGCATACTCTGTGTTCCCAATGTGAAGATGGGGAACAAGATAGTACGGGGAGTGATTCTCAAGCAAGTGCACAAGATTGTGGGTTATTTTGGACCATAATGAACCATTGACTACATATGTTGATGGTTCTGGTGGCCAAAGATGATGAAAGATGCTATTGTGTTCTGTGACACTTGTGAAAAGTGTCAACAAGCGAAGGCTCCTTACCATAAACTGTATGGTAAGTTGCATTCACTGCCGGTTCCCACAGAACCATGGGAATCAATAGGAATGGACTTTATTGGCCCATTCTCAGAGTCAAAAGGGTATAACTACTTGTGGGTAGTTATATGCTGGATGACCTCTATGGTTCATCTTATTCCAATTCGGATGACAACGATGGCCAGTGAGCTGTTGTCCATCTATATCAGGGAGGTAGTCCAGTTGTATGGACTACCTGAGTCAATTGTGTCAGATAGGGATCCGAAGTTCACATCAAAGTGGTGGAAGGAGGTGCACCAAATCCTTAGTGCTAAACTCTTAATGTCTACCGCTTTCCACCCACAGACAGATGGCACAACAGAACAAATGAATCATTTTGTGGGTCAGATATTTCAATCTGCTATTTCAGCAGATCAGACAGACTGGGTGGACAAAGCACCATTTGTCGAGTTTGTGATCAATTCCAGCATTAACAAGACTACTGGATTCACACTATTTGAACTGAACTATACATGTTTGCTGTGTATACTACCAAAGGTTCAGTTCAGTGGAGCAGTACACAAAGGGATTCGAGAGTTTGTCAAATCTGCCACACAGAACCTCAATGACACATATGATGCAATCATTGCTCGATGGGTATTTCAGAAGGTGCAGGCCGACAAACACTGCAGTGCAGAACCCAACATCAAAATGGGTTCTAAGGTGTTTATCACCACAAAGGATCTAGCTCTTCCCAAAGGAAGAGCCAGTAAATTCCTACCCAAATTCATAGGACCATATCTGGTCCTAGATGCAGACCTGAAGGTCTCAACCTATCGACTGGATCTACCAGTTGAAATGAAAACACAGAACATACATCCTGTGTTTCATGTAAGTCGGTTGAGACTGTATTAGCCTAATGATGATATGCATTTCCCAGGCTGGGAAACAGTGGCACCATACAATTATAGTGAGCCAGATGAGGTGACGGGTGTCAAATCCATTGATGGACATCAATGGAAAGGCAAGAGTCTGAAATTCCACATGAAGTGGGTGGATGGTACAGACTCTTGGGAATCATGGTCAAATGTTGAGGAATGTGCAGCACTAGATGAGTATCTAGTGCTGCAAGGTGTAGATGATCCTGCCAAGCTTGCTCGGTGGGTATCCTGAAGCTAGGTGGAGTACTCATGATGGCACATGATGTTTTAGTCATGCATATGCATGACTGTTGGTGGAGTTTCAAAGTACTCTCGCTCCCACCACCACCACACAACAACCATATAGTCATTGTGGCCTTCCTTCCCCTTCCCTGTTCAGTTCAAAATGCCACACAAATTTCTGGATTTCAAGAAAACACCATGTTCAGCTGGAGGGGGAGGAAGAGGTAGAGGGAGTACCCAACCAGGTACTTCAACTGCAACTTCATCAACTACAATTACAAACACTTCAACTCAGCTGTCTGCTGGCTCAAGTTCATTCATAGGGGCGTCGTCCAATGTCTCCAATCTGTACCACCAGATTGGGGATCTGACGCAACAAAACCAAGACATGCAAGATGAAATACAGTGATTGCGAGCACATAACCGCCAGTTGGTCCTCCAACTGGCAGAAGAATATGCATGGTCCTGATGACTTCAGTGGGATTGAGATGAAGTCCATATGGCCTTTGCCATGGTCTCATGGTGAAGCAATGCGCTGGTGCAAGAGTTGGATGACTGGGACAGAGGTCATCCCATCATTCATTATTCCTCCTCCACACCACCTTGACATCCTTCTCCACAGCAATGACAAGTGCTGTCTGCCAATCTCCCATCTGAGAAAGGACGAAAATGAGCAGCTTCTCTGGAAGCTGCTCCCTCATTAATATCCTGATTCCAGCCAATGCCTGCTGTTCATGAACAGCAGGCACACCAAATATGCTCTGCTCAGCAAGAGCAGAATACGATCCACAATAGAGAGTGGAAGCTCTTCATTTGTAACCAAGCCCAGATCCAGGAGGCTGGAGTGCCATTGGAATTCAATGGCTGGGATGATTACTACCATCAGGCCAGACTCGATGATGAGTCTGACCAGGATGACAGTGACAAGGAGGAGAAGAAAGCACCATTGTACAGATGCAGACTGGCTGCACTAGTCTGCCAGGAATGCACAGTTCCCATTGTCCCCCCTGCTCTCTACATGAGAGCAGGTGCACCAAGTATACATGAATGCGAACAATGGGAATGAGGCTGCTCAGCAGCTGTATCTTTGTTTGCTTGCACAAGAAAACAAGTGGCAGTGATTCTGCTGCCTGTTGGGAGAAGCCCACACACGAGTTCTTGAAGTAGAGAGAACCACAATCATCATTCCTGTGTGGCATCACCAACAATCCACAGAGGTGTGGCAAGGCCAAGAACCACCCTCTCATTGTGAGGGTGGTTCATCCACAGGATTGGCTGTGGAAGTGGATGAGCACCAGGTGCATCAGTGGAACAACACTGACCCAGACACCTTTGTAGCGCAATGGATATTGCATTATCCCCAGAGCACCCATGCTCAGCTCCCTGTCATTCATGTAGAGAATGACAATGTCTCTTTGATCGACCTGTGGTCCAACAGGTTGATCTACCATCTCTGTCCTGAAGGTGTCGCACCAGATGGCATGTATGAAAGTGTTCGAAGACAGCTCTTCATACATGCCCTTTCAGAGCTCCTGGCTATGCCAGGAGGATATAGCGACATCATTGCTCATGACCAACTTGTGGTTGCTCTGTCCTTGAATCAGTATGACGGTAATGCCTCTAACTTTGCAACGACTGATGCTGCAGCATTTCTGGCAAGCATCAGGTTTACCCCTGCAATAGCTGATGAAGCTCAGCCATTCTTCTGATGATATGTTGATTATCAGACAACAAACTCGTCTGATCACCAAGCATGGGGTAATGTGCTAGTCAGAACATTTCATCCTACCCAGGTGGTGCCTCACCCAAGACCACAGCATCAGCTGTGGTTCCCAAATCATCCTGCGGGTGAGGCCAATCTCATGCATTCAGCAGCTGAGTATGCTTGTTCAACACTCCTAATGGCACCAGGGATGGGGTTTACCCCCCAACAAATATCCTTGCCACATATGCGTCATCAGAGAGTGGGTCAGATCCACAACCAGCAGATGCACTTCCTGCAGGAAGTACATACAACCCTGGTGTTGGTGGACCCAACAACAATGCAAGATCCTAGCATGTTGAGGGACCACATGGACAATACCACTGATGGGAAAGTGGCTGATGAGCTTATGCCCCCAGTAGGAGCAGAGCGAGGACTCGGCAGAGTTGGGGGACACTACAGCCACGGTCACCTCCACAACATCCATGGCGGTGGGGGCTCCCGAATCACCAAGGCCATAGGCTACTGCAGTATGCAGTAGCAATCTATGGTCCGTTTATTTCTTGCAACTAACAAAATACCCCCTTTCCATATCTTTGGGTAGAGTACTGAATGTCACATCAGTACTCTAGAGGGGGAGGGTGTAACTATCTTGTCTAAATATGTAGCTAGGCATGGCGTATAAATACCTGCACCCCTTATATAATCTCTTAACTTATTCTTATTTGTCTTAAACTACCAATATATAGTTGGTCTGGTTTATTGGACAAATCATAAGTTACACTAAGCCCAAGCCAATTCATCTTAACTCTGATTTGACTGTCCACAGGGGTGATATACTCCCTAAGCAACACCTTATGACATGGGGTATCCTCTAACCTGTAGGCATATCTCTTAGAGGGTCTTCTTCTTGTTTAGGAGATGCCTGGAATTCACCTTAGGAGGCATTTCAAAAGATTTCCAGCTTTTGCCATCTAGTGGTCTTATCAGTGAATGTGGCTGCCCATCATGGTATTGTTATAGATTGCACAATGAAGAAAGATGAAATCAAAGACTTGATTGTGGACCATTTCGTACACAGTCATTGCATGAAGGATGTCAGCATACTTGAAGATGATACAGAGCCATTGACCTTATGTGCCTGTGTCGTCTGTGAAATTTTCAGCCAAAGCAACCTTCCTCACACAGCAAAAATTTTCAATGTGTACACCATCTCTAGTGGTTTAAAACTGATAAGTTTGAAAGCAGCTCAACGATTAGCAAGATTATTGAACATACCTTACAAACACAATGACAACAAATCCAAGTTGGCCAATTTGATTTGTCATTGGGTTCATGTAGCTGTAACGATAGTCCAACGCAAGTTAGAGTAGCATCACACAAAGTAGTCGGTCACGGAGATAGACAGGTTAACACGATAGAATTCTCTACCGTAAAGACAGGCTCGAGTGGGTTTAAATACTGTAAGTAGTTGTGTAACTAAGAGATTGTTGTATAGATACCATCAAGGCAAATATAAGGAATGAATAGAGAATAATATACTGATAATGAAACGATCGGTGACGAAGACGACAGAGATTAGAGTGCAACAGAACGGTCACGTGCAGCATGTCGTTACATACGCCCTTCCGCGATTCAACTTGGAATCGCAATCACTTGCTGGAAGAAGGAGTACTGGAGCTGTTCTTCTTCTTCTTCAGAGTAGAAGTCGATGGTTCAGAAGAGGGAGTATTGTCGTCATCGATATCCATAGCAGTGCGAGTCGATCCAGCCGGTTTGGTGGACTTGGAAGATGGAAACACAGGAAGACTCACGTTCCATAATGCCAACGTTTCTTCCTTCTTCTTCTGTGCGCGCTTTATCTCCTGACGGCGCTCCTTCCACTTCTCATTCCGCTCATACTCCTTCCACAACAAAGATTCGACGTGCTTCTGGCGCTTAGGGTCCAACTCGGTGTAGTCCCCATCAGAACGCTTGCGTTTGTTGAATGGCTCTGGACCCATGATTTCGTCAGCAGTTGGGGTGCGTGGAGTAATAACCCGAGGTGCTTTGTCAGGATCGGTCACGTCCCAACTAAGCATAGTGCCGGGAAGTGCAACGCACAGATTGAGTACCTCGGAAATAAAAACCGTACCAGATGGTTTTGCTCCACATTGGTCAAGACTGCTGTTTGCCTTAAAACACTCGGTAAAGTTGATGATATGTTGGAGTTGTTCATGAGTGCAGGCTTCGGTTGTGAGTCCATTATTGAATAAAGCAAATGATCCGCCTCCAAGGACAAGAACACGGTCCTGAACAGGGTTCGATGTAGAAGAGTTTGTCGAAGACATGTCGATGAAAGGACGAAGATGTCGATTTGGCTGGTTGATAATGCGTGAAGATATAAAGGAAGTGTTGTCCGGCAACTGTGATGGCAAATTTGAACGTAAATGTGCGCTTGAGCAAGAAAAATGATGGTGAGTCGGTTGACATTTCCGTTCCTTATAGCTGGTGTGAGTGTTTCGAGTTTCTGCAGTTGAGTTTTTCCGAACCCCTCTCGACTCTCCAATCCAATCAACGATCTCCCCTAAGCCCTGCCTAATCCTATCTTCCTCCTGCTGAGTCATCCGCTTTCCGTTCTTCCTTCCGCGTCGTCGTCTACCTCTTCCACTCACTCTGACTCCTCCCAACCACATCTGAGGATCCGTGGAGTCTTTTTGCTTCCCACTGTCCTTCAATTCATCAATGTGTGAGATTTCCAGCAATTCGAAATAATCTTGAAGTGCAGCTAGATTCTTGGCATCATCATACTTGAGCCAAGTCCGATCCCCTGAGGCCCATTCAATCTCAAATTCGGAATCGGTTCCCTTTCTGATATGAGATGTGATCCGATCAACCTTCCATTCGGGTTCCAATGCTTCAGTAAATCCTAATTGTGTTGCTAATCTTCCAGGAAATAATCTGTCATCATTAGGAACATGAATTCGCAGGTACTGTGAATGATAAACGGGATGAATGCCTCTTTTTTTTAGTTCAGGAGGCAAGTCGATCATAAATGAGTTATTTCCATAGTCCTTAACAATTTTATATGGTCCAATAAATTTAGGTGCAAGTTTCCTCGCTAACCCTTTTTTCATTGCAATATTCTTAGTGGAAATATATGCCAAGTCTCCTTCCGTAAATGGAGCTGGCCGTCGTTTCCGATTGGCATCTCGAACTTGTTTCACCCGTGCTGCGATCAGGCTGTCATGTGCTGAGATCAGCGCATGTTTAACTCACATTGCAAATGTTCGTACTCCAGGATAATTCTGATCACTAGGTGAATTCCAGATCATAGCTCGAGGAACACGTCCAGTGTTTAGGAAAAATGGCGCAAACCCAGTGGAATCTGATCGTGCCGAGTTGATGGCAAACTCAATCGCTGGTAATTTCTGTACCCAGTTCTTTTGATCCAGATCTACACAATTTCTGATCATCTGAGTCACTGTCCGATTAGCCCGCTCAGTACTTCCATCAGTTTCAGGGTGATATGCACTTGACATACTCAATTTAACTCCCAATAATGCATTCAAATGCTGCCAGAAATGACTGGTAAACAGCACATCTCTATCAGAAATGATTCTGTTTGGTATCCCATGATGTTTGTATACCTCTGCAAATACAAGTTCAGCAATTTCCTTTGCTTTATAGTCTATGCGAGATGGAATCAGATGAACCATAGCAGTCAGAAGATCTATTACTACAGTGATCGAGTTGTAAACCCCATCACGATCTTCTGACTCGGGTAATGGCCCGATAAAATCGATTCCAATAGCTTCCCATGGATGTGTCGGAACTTCGAGTGGATTTAGTAGTCCGTAAGGCTTTTGATTGCTTGGCTTACTGCACTTACAGATTTCACAGGAATCACAATATCTCTTAACATCCTCATTCATGGTCTTCCACCAAACATGATCTCGCATGTATGACTGTGTTTTCTGGGCTCCTAGATGGGCTAACAAAGAGTGAGCTTCTGAAATGAGTATTTCTCGCAGTGATCTAGTATCCACCATTACTCGTTCAGGTATGCACAGAATTTTCCGTCCTTTCTGCTTAAGATATACTAGTCCTTTATCAACTTCAAAGTTTCGATATTCCTTTGGTGATTTCAATACCTTTTTAAGTACTACATCCTTTGGAGATGCATGCTGAATCACATCAAGTAAGTCAACCTTGGTATACTTTCCAGCGACAAGGTTCACTAATGAAGTTAAATCCTCTTCTAATATCTGATTCTCAGCTTCTGATAACGATATTTTCTCGGGTTCAAGTTCAACTCGAGGTTGTTCCGCTATTTTTTCAGACTCTTGAGGTTTAGACACAGGCTCATGTTGCTCATGCTGCTCATGTTCATCCCGTCGCCCTTCCAAAGAAGTCACAGCTTCTTTAACCATAT
>QLOY01016098.1:0-14032 GCA_003313965.1 Megacollybia marginata
TTCAATATCCCAAAGTTTCACACCCTAACACACTACGTTGAGGACATCAAAAATTTTGCGGTCATAGGAAATTACAACACAGAACTGTTTGAAAGGCTGCACATAGACTTCGCAAAGAAAGGGTGGAGGGCGTCGAACAAAAGAGATGAAACTCCTCAAATGATCCATTGGCTGCAGCGCCAGGAGAAGGTCGGAGCCTTAGGGAGATGGCTGGAGAGGCAGAAGGCTCAAGTCAAAAGAGAGAAGCCTAGTGAGCAGAGGAAGATGGCAAACAAATCAGTTCATGTCTGGCTGGCCAAATACCCAACCTTCCGAGGCAGGCTGATAGAGCGTATTCAAAGAGAACATTCCTGTCCTACACTATTATCTTCCCTCATTGAGTTCCTCAGACGCGCCAAGGGACTACGTCATTCAGAAGCTCAATTTGTGGCCAATGAGTTCACTGGTCTGGACCTGTATACACAGTTCAAAATGGTGCAGCAAAGAATTCAAGACGATGATGATGACTTGCTTTACACAGTCAAAGCCTTACCCTCTCGATTCGATACAGTGGCTGTTCTGGTTTCAGGAGAAGCAGAGTCTACAGGACTTGAAGGTATATTTTCTTACGTTTCAAGTTTAACCATCTTAGTTATCTTGCAGGCTGTCGCATAGGTCGAGTCAAAGCAATTTTCAAGCTGCCAGAAAAGACTGTGGGTGGAAAGTCTCACAATTACACAAAGGAGCCGCTCGCACACATTGAATGGTATTCAAAATTGAAAGGGAGGCCTGAAGACCATGGTATATATAAAGTCCAAAAACTACACTTCAGGCTGACACCGAACCAGACCACCTTAGGATGGACTCCACATAGTGGAATAACTATCCTAAGTAGGTCTACAGACCATGGTCCAGGCCCACCTTCCAAAAGGGACTGTGGTCCGACCATAGTAGGGTATGGTCGGCCATTGTGGTCTGCCCAATAGTAGTTCACTGAGAAGGTGGTCTGACCATTTGAGTTGGTCTATCCAGGTGGTCTGGCCACCTTGACCTGGTCTACCCAGGTGGTCTGACCATGCATGTTGCTTTATCCAGGTGGTCTAACCATCCTAGTTGGTCCACCCAGGTGGTCCGGCCATGCATGTTGCTTTACCCAGGTGGTCTGACCATCCAAGTTGGTCCACCCAGGTGGTACAACCACACATGTTGTTCACTATAATGGTCTGGCCATTGCCAAGTTGGTCCAGTCAATAAATTTCTACTTAGCTCATGTGTTATAATTGCAAAGTTATATATATATATATATATTATTTTTCTATCTACTAATCATCAATGTCATCTTCTATGTCAGTTTCAAAACCATCAGCCAGATCTAAAGCTTCTGAAGTATCTGCCAGTCCCACTTCTTCATCATCTTCCACTGCCAAGTCATCATCTTCATTCTCATAATGCATGACTGCTGGCATAACAGCATTTACCTGGGCTGCTAACAGTTCAGCATCAGAAGGCCCCCATGGTACCAGTGGCTCAGGTCCAACAGCAAGAGACTCCAGGGGCTTTTGCCATCCTGCACAGAGTCAAAGTAGTTGCTGTTGACGATGTCTCAGCTGGTACAATAATCCCAAGCTGTTGTCTGACTAAGATCAGCACTAGACTTGTGAACCTTTTAGACACACCTGCAGCATTAATTGCCCACTGTACAATTGTCCACTCCTCTGCAAACCACTCTTGCAAAGACCTACACTTCATTATTAATCGTGGTTCTTCCTCCAGACAACGATCCAGTTCAAGCATCTCTCTAATTCCTTTTCGAACCTCCTTATCACATAGCCATAATGGTGGGTCAGTGAATCCATCAGTTTCAGTGAGCCCTATGTCCTGCCAGATATCATCATCCACATCTAGAGAGAAAAGCTTCTCCATTTCGATGTGTATAGGTTGAACCACCTTTCTTGGTGCTTTATGTTGGTCTATGTGTGGTTGGAATTGCTGGATTGTGTGATGCATTTGATGATTATAACGATGATGGTGGTGATGAGGAGTGGCAAGGTATTCAACAAACGGCCAGCCCAGCGCATAGAAGTGATCGGGAGTTATCAGATGATGACACAGATTTCCCTTTGGCCCCACTGGGACCAAAGGTTTCCTTTGTTTGCGCTCAGCAACCTGTCACTCAATCAATAAGGCATCGTCAAAAAATTGCGAGTAAGTCTATCAAAGGGGCAATCAAATTTGGTCGAACTTCTCAACAACCAGCAGCTAAGAGACGGAAGTTGGCAAATTGAATCGTCCAGCAGGTGGGTTATCTACTCTTTTCATGGTTATTAGCCACTGAGTTGTTATTGAAGTGACAACCTATGGACATAAATAATAACTCTTTTTGTATCGAGAACTTGTAATATAAATGTTTGAGCAGTCTGATGAATTGAACACTGATGTATTGTTATTGAAGTGGCAACATATACAACTAGACAACTCTTTTGTATTGAGAAACTTAAATATTTGACAAGTCTGATGAATTGAATGCTGTGATGTATGTTAGATAGTGAACATGTTTGATGAGATTGGTTGAAAGTGAAAACTATACTAGTAAAAGAGTTATCAGGCCAAGTAAAAGCACAGGTGGTCGGACCACCTGGGGTAACCACTCTGAGATAATGGTCAGACCATTATGGTGGATGACATGTGTGGTCGTACCACCTGGGTGGACCAACTTGGATGGTCGGACCAAGTGGGCTGATTGACATATATGGCTGTACCACCTGGGTAGACCAACTCAGGTGGTTGGACCAGGTGGATAGACCAGGTCCAGGTGGCCAGACCACCTGGATAGACCAACTCAAATGGTCAGACCATTGGCAAAACAGAAGTGCTATTGGCCAGAACACAGTGGCCGACCATACCCTACTGTGGTTGGACCACAGTCCCTTTTGAAAGGTGGGCCTGGACCATGGTCTGTGGACCTACTTAGGATAGTTATTCCACTATGTGGAGTCCATCCTAAGGTGGTCTGGTTCAGTGTCAGCCTGAAGTGAAAACTACCCCATACAGAAGGTGCAATCGTACCCCTGCATCAAATACGCCAGGGATGTATGCTCTTTCCAGATTTCACCAACTTTGTTTCGAAGGGGACGAAGGCTAGTGGTTGGCAGTCCACGACCGTGTTAGATTCTTGTAATTCTTTCTTTGTAAACAACTGGCAGAGTAAATACACGTATCAGACCTTGTGGTAGCTAGAGACTTGTTATCCAAATCTTAAAACTGAGCAAAATATGTACTTAAGTTGAGCCTAGCCCTGGTAAGGAAGGCAGGACATTAGGCAACCTAGGCAACCTAGGCTGCCCTTAGTGGACTTGGGTCAACCTGGGTCAACCTATGAGTTCCCAGGTTGACCTCACCACCTTGAGGTCAACCTGAGAGCTCCTAGGTTGACCCAGGTTGACTTAGGAGATCTCAGGTCAAAAAGGATTTTTCCTGATGTGCAAGGTGATGTCACATTCAAATGTGTTGTTAATTACAAGGAGTTCGAACTTGGTTGCTTGGATCATAGGTCAAATACAAGTGAGTATCAATGCCAGCAGGAACCATCATGTCTTGCTCTAAGCACCGGCAGTCATGGATCTTGGAACTCAGAACCTCACTATGCAGTGACAGGAAATGAGGCGAGCCAACTATGCTACAAAGAACAAACTACCTAAGTGGAGGAGGTGAGGTAACTAAACCACAACCCAACAACCCAACGCTCAAAGTAGTACCACCCTGATGCTTCTTCTAAGTAACAGAGATGTTTTATCCCCTGAGATTGGTTTAACTATAAAAACAATGGACTTCAGATCAACTTAAATGAACTGTAATGTTCCTCTAAGGAGACTGTTAGGTAAGACCCAAGTGTTGTGGGTGAGACTCCACTTAGAAGATCACAAGGATCACTGTGCAAAACAATGAAAGAGGGTGTTTGTTAGAATGAGTGGAGACTTCACTAAGAAGTACTCAAAATGCCAGAGTTTGAGACCATGGACTTGGGTGCCAATGTATTAAACAGCAGTATTAAGTGTGCTTAGGAGAACGACTCCTTAGGGTGGGTGGTGGCAAGTGCAGAGGAACTAAAGCAGTACTAAGTCCAATGGCAATGAGTGTGGCCTTGAGGATACAAGAGAGGAGGAGGTACTAAGGCGGTGACTCACATGCAAGTTTACTTCTGTGACTGCAGGAACTGTTCTAGCCCTAAGTTCACTTAGCTTCAGATTGAAGATATCCTAAGTGATACTCTGCAATGCTAAACATTTGTTATGCGCTACGCCAATCCAATCCTGATGTCTGATGCTTTTGTCGGTATTCTCTCTACATTCCCGACGGTCTGCCCTTGGAACCCATCGGACACCCTCAGAGTCACTCAGAACGGCGCTCCACAATCGGAGCCGGGATGCTGGTAATTTCTTTACTTCTTTATTCATTCTTTTGTTCTTAATATTTACCTGATACCTTGTTCTGATTATCTACCACCTCATGTATACTGCTGATACGCTGGTTATGCGGCTAGGCCTACAAATCGACAAGAGCCTCTATCTAGGCTATCCTAGAAGTCTGAGGATGGTTACAGGTTCACTTAGAGTATCTATAATAGTGAGACTCGACAGTTGAACGCCCTCGGAGCTTTGAAACTCGTTACTAGCTGTCAATCTTGGACTTAGCTGGCTACTGAGGAGGGATTACTTAGAGACAAGTTCTCATAGGCAACAAGTATCATCAAAGAACCTAACTAACTGATTTACTTGATCAGTTGATGTCTATCTGTATGAGAAGTATCGAGCGTTAGCTGCAGAGTTTAACTATGAAGTCATGTGACAGCTCCTTGGAGAGAAAAGAAAGGAAGAGAATGCAGAGAGAGAGCTGTAGACCCGGAAAAGCACCTGACTATGCATCGCTGAAAAGGAACCTCACTGTGTGAGGCGGGCTGACTGCGCTGGAAATGGAAGTGCTGGAAATGGGCTGATGCTAACACCAACTCACACTAACACACATACACACACACACTGCAAGCACTAAATCCAACACCCAAACACCTCTTTAGGGTATTCCTTTTGAGTTTGGAGACTAGAGAAATGAACTACTAAAACTTGAAACTTCTATAAAAGTCTCGAAGTCCCGTGGGGCATTAACTACTGACTAAGCTAAGTTCTCCTGACTACAGAAGACTCTCCCAATCACAAGCTATCTACGGGTGACTTGAAACAAGCCAAAACGAGCGGTTTAGACTCGAAGCGGGGCTACTTAATTAAGCAGCAAGGGGCAGGTTCCCTATAAGGTACTACTGAGTGAGAAAGGAGAAGGTTCCCTTGAGGTACTGATCTCAGAGACGGGAGAAGGCTTGGTTTAGACTGTTCTGCTGTAGGTACTAAGTCTAGGGACGAGTTACTAAGAACTCCGCAGGCGACTTTTATTTAACTGTGTTCCCTTAAGGTACTTAGAGTTTTTATAGTCTGAAGCGCAATGTATTCTCTACTGGGTCTCTATGTTCTACTGTATCCTAACTAACTACTGCCTTTTTATACAGGTCTGCTGAGTCTAATTTTAACTACTTTCAACTACTAGTACAAACAATTGCTCAGTGGTGAGTCAGCTGGTGATTTAGAAATGACTCGACTGAGTCAGATGCATATGATCACGACGGATCCATGCGGTGCATTGAGTCTGGGCAAGTTTCAATGAACCTGTCCTCCCCATGTTCGCTCTAGGGTCTCTCTGAATGTCTCCGCTGAGGGTCGTATGCTCCAGCGAAGGTTTCTAGCTTTCCAGTGATGTAAATAAATCACTTATTACGTGTTTACCTCACACAAGGATCCGCGACGTCGATCTTTACGACTATCCGAACTCGGCTAACTCGGCTAACCTACTCGGATGTTTCAACGCGGATCCTTCCCGTGCTTCCGCTGGGTCTCCCTAAGTACTTCTGTAGGCTAGTCGATATTCTTTATATGGTGTATTCTCTCTCTAGGTGGATCTAGGTGATAGTTTCATGAGTCCGTGAGCCATGTCTCTCGATCGGGTGTACCGTTCTTAGCATACCGCCACGGGCGCTTGTATTAGCTTCGAGTCGGATACAATAAGGCAGTACTATCAGGTACTATCTCATTCGTCTCAACTCTGGTCTATATTTGGTCTATTTGAGTGTTCAGCGGGCTTGTTACTCCCTTCTGCACTGTAGAACGCTTCCAGCAGACGGTTGTACCTCCGCGGGAGTCTTTCCCACGTTTATGTAGAGGCTGGTAGCGTAGAATCGAAAGATTTCAGGCCTGGGATGAAAACCAGCCTATCATCACATTCGTCATCAGACCTTACCGCATGGTTGTCTTGCTAATGCAAGGCCCTCGGAACGGAAAGCATCAGACATAGGGGTCTTGGAGGACTTCTGACCATCCACCACAATGCATGGACGATCAATAGGTCTTTCTAGACTTGCCCAAAACCAGTGAAACGTGTTTCAACACACGCATAGCATATGCACAGGATCAGCCGCCGCTTCAGAAATAGCAAATCCGAAGGGGTTGGCATTTCAAATAAAACACAATTGGTGGCGCAGCACATGGATACCCACTTGCGGTGTTGCCTTTCTATATCATTTCTCATCAGTTTTGACTCATCGGACCGAGTACACGCATGGCCATTGTAGTTTCATTTCATTTCATCTATATTTATCATTTTTGTACAGTATATAAGACCTGAGGACCTAGTAGATCAGTAGAGAATTAACGCCCCTTGCCTACCCTCAGGTATTTGGCTTGGTGTAATACCATTTGTTTGTTTGATTGATCTCAAGTGCGAGATTAGTTGCTAAGTTTTGATCTTGAGACTCGGTCTTGAGAGTTTTGGTCTTGTGAACTCAGGAATACAGAACTTGTCTGGAATTGAACCTTGATTGGTTGGGATTGGAACCCATCAATTGAACATTGAACTAAGGTCTTGAAAGAACAGAACTTTGCAATAAGTCTTGCAAACCCAAGCAAACCACTTTAAAAGAAGTTTGATTTTGCGATCGAACTTTGTACGCTTTGAGACTGAGGGGCTTCTATTCTAAAGATAGACTCCAACTTGTACTAAGCAACAAGACTCCAAGAAAGTCATCCGGGGAGACCTTCTCTTGTGACATCCCTAAAAAGAGCATTAACTCACACCCCCAGAATATAAAGAGAGACTAGTGCATCTAGTAGGAGTTAGTTGTTGTGTGTGTTTTGTTGTTGGTTGGTTGGTTTAGTTTAGTGGATCGCTTCTGCTCGGCTTCCCTCGGACCTTTGTCATCCGCTCGCTTCTAGCGCCTGTCTCAGGTGTTGACAGCCCTGCTCCTGTGCAGACCCCACCCTTGAGTGTTCCTATCACCGCATGACCTTGCTTACCTTCCAGAGTTCTTCTGGTAGTAGTATAAATAGCCTGTCAGTAGTCGGTAGTACTCAGACAAAAAATCTAGTTGTCTTCCAGTCTTGTCTTCGTGCAACCTTCTCCAGTTCACCCTCCGACTCTCCTTCTCGACTTCCCAAACCTCCCAATACCTTAACTTCAGAGACCTGACTCCGTAATGTCAGTTCCCATCAGACCTCCATCGGAACCCTTTGGATACGTTCGGAGACCCTCAGAAATTACGGCACGCAGGCTACAGAAGTGCGTCACCAAATAGTGTTCACGACAGTGTCGTTCTGCACGGGATATAACAATGTTCCCCAAGTGGTACTAGTTAGGCTTAGACACAGCTAGTTCTCATACAGTTAGATGCTATGTAGTCTAATGGTTCAAAATGCAAGGTAGTATTAGTATCTGCAAAATACACCAGATGCTGTAGCATCTATGCATAGATTACTGACAACTTTCCAAAGAGCTTTTGGATAGATTCTGGACAGCTAATATATGCATAGCCTGGCAGAATCATGGCAGAGCCACAGCACGATATGGCAAACATGGCAGGAATTGATTTATTTAAATTATATAATGCATAGATTATGGACAGACTACCAGCCTTATACAGTACTACATATAGGATGATAATAGGCCTGCAATGCTATATATATATGTTACCTGATATAGTATGCTTATGCATAGGTCACATGATCATATACCATAAGTAGAAAAAGCACTAGAAGCCTATATTACTACTACATATAGGACAATAATAGGCCTGCAATGCTATATTACCTGATAGGCACTATATATAGTATGCTTATACATGGGTCACATGATCAGATATACCATAAGTAGAAAAGGCACTATCAGCCTATATAATACTAGATATGGGACAATAATAGGCCTGCAATGCTATATATATATAATTATATAGGCTGATAGTGCCTTTTCTACTTATGGTATATCTGATCATGTGACCCATGTATAAGCATACATTATCAGGTAACATATATCACAGGCCTATTATTGTCCTATGTGTAGTACTGTATTCTGTCCATAATCTATGCATTATATAATTTGAATAAATCAATTCCTGCCATGTTTGCCATATCATGCTTATTTTGCTGTTGAGAATCTATTCAAAACCTCTCTGGAAAGTTATCAGGGATCTATGCATAGATCCTACAGTACCAGCTGCAAAATACATGCTTGTTCTGTCTTTGTCTGTATTCTGTCTTTTCCTTTCATTTCCTTCCAGTTTTATACTCTCTAAACCTTCTAGATCCTTCTAAAACACCTGACTTGTACGTGTATGTGCCAGCCTGATTCCTTATCCTTTTACTGCCATAGGAGTGCCGTGCCATAGTTATGTGTCAAACTGGTGTTGTAATCTCAGCATGACACATTGATCCTCCCTTAAGTGACAGAGGAGTACTGCCGATGTCGTACATGAGTCCTAAGACAATTTAGTTAGTAGGCAGTCTTGTTGTGCACCTTCTGTACAGGCCCCATCTCTTAGATGGTCCTGGACCTCTCCTAGAGGCTCTTTGATAGTCCTCTCAATCATTGTATCTTTCTCAAGTTCTTGCATAACACTGCTGGCATTGTCCCTGATTGGTCACTTCCTAAGTCAACTAAGACATCACCGATCTGGTTCTAAGAGATACAACTTCAACGCCAGTGTCAGAAAACACACCACAAACAACACACACTAGTTGTCTTTTAATGTCCCAGAGAGTGAGTCTTAGCTCTTTGTTTATTCTAGAGAAGTGTCTCAAGCAGGGTAATGCTTCAGAACTTTGTCTATTTCAGACTAGTATAGGTTTTCAGACTTCTAGAGAAGTTGTCTAACAGCAGATGATGATATCCGACACAAAACAATGCACCAACAAGCGCAAAACCAACTTCAACTCAAAATCCAAATCAAACTCAAAATCACAACTTGTTAACCCAAAAACTCAAATTGCAACATGTCAATCTCACACTAGAGATGAACCAAACAAAACCCAATCATTTAACACTAAGCCAAATACAAATTGTAGGCAAGAGGCAGTTATCTAGTGGTACTACAAGTCCTAGACATCCTTATATACAGTTCTAGAGATATAAATATAGATGAATTGAGATTGTATGTATCTGGCCATGTGTGTATATGGTCTGATAAATAATAGATGAATCAGAAAGAAACTAAGAAAGGGATCTCCAAAGGTGGTTGCCATATGCTGTGCTATTTTTGAAGTATGGCTGTACCCGGGCATAGCAGTTCTAGTAGTGTGTCCACATGGATCTGCATTCCAGGTACTGCTTTGAAACACTTTTACTAAGCCTCAGGTGCCTTGCAATCGGCCTATCCAATACTGTGACTCTCCTAGTTCTGTTTTCTAAGCACTCTCCCAACTCTAGACTCAGTGGACCATGCGGTACACCAACACTGATGAATGCAATGTTGGATCAGGTGTTTCTGGTAGTCTAGAGGACACCTTTTGACTTTCTTTCCTCCTTTCCCCTAGACTTGATCATGTGATCATTGCAAATCATAGCTGTAGTACAGTTCTTAGCACTAGACATGAATTCCTGAGAGTTCAACTTGTCTAGGATCATCAATGACACTAATCCACTATACTAGCTTTGTTTAAGTATAACCGAACTCAGTATACAGCCTAGTCTTGAGCATAGACAACTGCAAACGAGTTTCCAAGTTTAGACATGTACAGTCACCAAGTCTAGAAGTAATGCCAGACTATAAACGAGTTAATAGACACATCTCGACTCTCTAGTCAAACTTATGGTGGTAACATTGCCAGTTTATAAGCTTAGCTGCAAAACCAGTGTGTCAGCGTGAATTAGATACAATTGACTGAGCTCTAAGCCCAAACCAATTTGTCTTAACTCTAGTTTGACCGCCTGCTAGAGCGTTATACTCTGTAAGTGATGCCACATGCCTCTTATGACATGGGGTACCCTCTAACCTATAGGCTTGTCTCTTAGAGGGTCTTTCTCTTGTTTAGGAGATGCCTGGAATTTGCTTTAGGAGGTGTTTTGAGATATTTTCAGCCTTTGCCACCTAGCGGTCTTGTTATTGGGATCATACACTGCAAACACATGAGCAAACAAAAGCCGCAAGACAAGAGATACATGCCATAGGAGAACTCTGGTGCATTCATACACTTCCCTCCCCAAGAAAGATGTTCCTTGAAACTATCAAGAGAGAAAATGAGCAGTCACACCCACTACATTCAACTGTCTGCATCAGCAGAGTTGTAAAAATGGTTGTGTCCAGGCCCACTGTCAAATGAAGCTCTGCAATGGTGACACCGACACGAGTCCCTAGAGTACAACCAGAAATCTCAAAAATGTACTTTGAGAATTTCTCTGTTGGGTAGTATGGTTGAAGGGCAGGAGGTGTAGTCAACATAGTTGAGACATTGTAGGCAGGGTGAAGTTCAGGTGTCACTAAATCGCTGTCAGAATGCTTCAAAACGGATATGTGCATACACACCAACATAGACATCAAACTCCAGGGCTTCCTTGATAGATCAGGCAATGCCTTTATCTAAGAAGATGAATACTTTCTTCAAACATCAATCATAGACTTACCACACTGACAACGATGTTCATTGGCCTGTGTAAGGCCGAGAGGTGCTGGTTGGAACTGGTTAAGGACATACAGTTGTAGTTGAAACATCTGTGGTGATGAGTGCCAGGAGATTGGGTCCATTTTGAGACATAAGGGGCTGAGGGGGGAAAACAAGGCGAGCTTGCTGCCTCAGTGGGAAAATATATGCTGAGAAGTTGTCAGCTTTCAAAAGACAGCAGAAAATAATTAATAAACTCATATAAGGACAGTCATGAGATTGCATGGCCTGAAACCTGCCAACATAAGATTGATGATGCTCAAAATGAGGTTGACAATGGATTTCCATACAAGAACCATGCAGACACTTAGGTGCAACCAAAATCCCATCCTGCTCAGCTGATCAGGGACTTGAGAGAAAGGCTGTCACTAAGTAGCTAGGAACATAAGAACACTTACTGATGGTCTCATGGAATAAACTGGTTTGTGTCATTGCAATAGGTTTCAGTGATCAATTGTTCATGCAAGACATGGAGCTGGTTGTGAAGCTCCTGTTCCTCCGAGGGACTGAACTGTGTTGGCAGATACCCGTGATGTATAACTGATGGGTAAGGTTGTAAAGTCCTTGCAGGCTGGAAGTAGTTGTCTACAGAGCGGAACAAGTGATGACTACTTGGGGGCATCAGATACTGGAGTTGTTTCACCATTGCCTGAACTTATCCCTCTATGCCTCACACAGGCCAGATACATCTGTCACTGAGCTTTGTTGGACCTGTATTGTCTGACGAGGTGGAGTGCTCACTTAATCGGCCTGGTACCAGCTTGCATTGAATAGAGTGGGTGTCTTAATGCCTCATGGTGTGGAGGGTGTAAATCTGCTGAGTAATATTTTTAAGCCATACAGATCAACACAAAACCAAATACCTTACCTACTAACACTGGCCCTGGACTCTTCTGAGTCTTTTCACTACCTTATAGTGTCCTTCTCTTCTCCTGAGTTAGACAGATTGTCCCTAGCCTCTATTTGTTAAGCTTCCTTCCATCATCTTCTCACACAATAACTCACTTGTATTCTCATGCATATAGCCAAGCAAATTCCTTGGTTAGGAGTTGGGTGCTGACACAGCCCTGGCCCATGACTAGTAAGTGGACTAAAATGTATACCAAAGTATCCTATATTAATTTAGATCAACATTGAATACAAAATTAAATCTATAAATGGAAGACAAAAGGTGGACTAAATGGGGGCTTTTGTGTGAATTCTAAGTTAGGCTGAATAAAGGATTTTGTTGGGATTTTATCTGAGCTGAAAAAGTAAATGTCACAAACCCTTTTAAGTATCTCAAAATCCAACCCTTTGTGATTAATTTTAAGTCCCCCACCAGCCACTCTTTGTGGAAACATTTTAACAAAGGGGAAAGCACCAGTTTTGGAATCCCTTTTAATATAGTTAGCAACCGACCTTTTGTAACTAATTTTGATTGCTCTATCAGCCACTCTTTATGGAAACATTCTAAAAAAGGGGAAAGCACCAGTTTTGGAATCCATTTTAATATAGTTAGCAACCAACCTTTTGTAACTAATTTTAATTGCCCTACCAGCCACTTTTTATGGAAACATTCTAACAAAGGGGAAAGCACCAGTTTTGGAATCCCTTTTAATATAGTTAGCAACCAACCTTTTGTAACTAATTTTAATTGCCCTACCAGCCACTCTTTATGGAAACATTCTAACAAAGGGGAAAGCACCAGTTTTGGAATCCCTTTTAATATAGTTAGCAACCAACCTTTTGTAAGTAATTTTAATTGCCCTACCAGCCACTCTTTATGGAAACATTCTAACAAAGAAGAAAGCACCAGTTTTGGAATCCCTTTTAATATAGTTAGCAACTGACCTTTTGTAACAATTTTAAGTGCCTTACCAGCCACTCTTTCTGGAAACATTCTAACAAAGGGAAAGCACCAGTTTTGGAATACCTTTTAATGTAGTTAGCAATGGATCCTTTTGTAATGTCTTTTAAGGTACTTGACAGCAGACCATTTGTAATGAGTTTTAAGTTCCCCACAAGCTGGTCTTTTTAGAAACATTCAGACAAAGGGGGAAGCATGAGTTTCAGAATGCCTGTTAATGTAGTTAGCAGTGTATCTTTCACAATGTCTTTTGACTCTAAGAAAGGTGTACCTTCTATAATGCATTTAATATGTGCAACAAATGTGTCTTTCATATGGTGGATATAGTGTGCAATAATTATCTTTTTTCGCACTTTTTTTGTTACTTTTCTGTATGCCTTTAAAACTACATGGAAATTACACACCTAAACAGAGAATTTGCATGTCATAAAATCTGCACCTGAAGGTTGTTATGCATACCTTGCAAAGCCAATTTCACTCACTTCATTCCCACACCCTGAACCTGAACTGGCACATATCATTACTATGGCATCTCTGCCTATAAATATATATTTCTTTTAAATGGCTTCAATCTGCTTGTGGATGGTGAGCATTTGTACTCAGCTGAATTAATTACTCAACTTAAAAATCAGATTACAAACAATGTACACATGGAGCATCTTTGGGTTGATGTGCGAAGAGATTGCCTTGAGATCTTTTGCTGACTATTTGCATATTTAAAGGAAGGTGGTCTCCTTGATATGTCAAATTCTATTCATTGCATTTGCCTCTTCGGTTTTCCAGCCATGGATTCAAGCTTCACTTAATTGTACTCATGATACCTGGAACCACCACTAAATCTGTACTGCAGGTCATCATATGCCTATTACACTGTATGAACTCAGCCATGAACAAGAAGTTAATTGAGGATACTGGACTGGAGATCCTGGAGATGATGTTTGCAATGTTGGTAGTTGAATTCAAAGGACCTATACCACCTGTAGAAGTGCTGCTACTTTTGTCAACAGATGAAGAGATTGAGGAGGCATGGAAGAAGATGGATGGATTTGACTTACTGGAGGATGATCAGAACTGGGGCATCAAGGTTTTTTGTAGGGCTCTGATTCATCTCACTTCCACAGAAATAAAAAAACTGAACTTTGCCAACAATTATAACCCTTAACCTTGGGCTCAGTCACAC
>QLOY01016100.1:1733-16460 GCA_003313965.1 Megacollybia marginata
GTTACTTCCTCTAAACCAGACAGACGAGGGCTACTCGACTGTGATGGTGTTTTTGATGGAGAAACCGGAGTTGGAGATACTGAGCGGCGGTTGTCTAAATTCGACGGACCCGCGGCCTTTCTACTTTTGTCCGAGTTTTGTTGTCCAAGAGAGCTATCTAACTCCCGCTGACGTTTTTGGTTTTGGTTTGCACGAATGCGATTGGCAGTTCTACGAACTACTGGATCTTCCGGAGATAAAGCCGGGAATAAAGGTTGATTTCGGATGAAATCAATCGGATTTCCACTTCTGGCTCTAGCCGAGTTCGCGGTGTTCTGAGTTTGATGTTCAGGTTGATTTCCTAAAGGATCTCTTCCCACGCGAGACTTTCGCTTAACGCTACAGTTCCGCGCAATGGTTTTGCGATAGGTATAAAAGTGAAAATGAGAATTAGTTTAAGTGTAGCTCCTAGGAGACTAGACCCTTAACTAGAAATCGAGGTTTTTATGTAATATGATCTCTGAAGTCTCTCGTGGTTGGCTCCAGATGAAAAAGGAACCTCACGGTGTGAGGTGGGCTGACTGCGCTGGAAATGGAAGTGCTCGAAATGGGCTGATGATGACACCAACTCACACTAACACACACACACACACAATGCAAGCACTAAATCCAACACCCAAACACCTCTTTTAAGGTATTCCTTTCGAGTTTGGAGACTAGAGAAATGAACTACTAAAACTTGAAACTTCTATAAAAAGTCTCGAAGTCCCACGGGGCGTTAACTACTGACTAAGCGAAGTTCTCCTGACCACAGAAGACTCTCCCAATCACAAGCTATCTTTTGGGTGACTTGAAACAAGCCAAAACGAGCGGTTTAGACTCGCAGCAGGGCTACTTAATTAAGCAGCAAAGGGGCAGGTTCCCTATAAGGTACTACTGGATGAGAAAGGAGAAGGTTCCCTTGAGGTACTGATCTCAGAGACAGGAGAAGGCTTGGTTTAGACCATTCCGCTGTAGGTACTAAGTCTAGGGACGAGTTACTAAGAACTCCGCTGGCGACTTTTTATTTAACTGTGTTCCCTTAAGGTACTTAGAGTTTTTATAGTCTGAAGCGCAATGTATTCTCTACTGGGTCTCTATGTTCTACTGTACACTGCTAACTACTGCCCTTTTATACAGTCCCGCTAGGCTAATTTTAACTACTTTCAACTACTAGTACAAACAATTGCTCAGCGGTGAGTCAGCTGGTGATTTAGAAATGACTCGACTCTATTGAATCTGAGTCAGAGGCATATGATCACGAAGGATCCATGCGGTGCTTTGAGTCTGGGCCAGTTTCAATGAACCTGTCCTACCCAGGTTCTCTCTAGGTTCTCTCTCAATGTCTCCACTGAGGGTCGCATGCTCTAGCGAACGTCTCTAGCTTTCCAGCAATGTAAATAAGTCACTTATTATGCATTTACCTCACACGAGGATCCGCGACGTCGATCTTTACGACTATCCGAACTCGGCTAACCCGGCTAACCTACTCGGATGTTTCAATGCGGATCCCTCCCGTGCTCCCGCTGAGTCTCTAAGTATGTCTTGTAGGACTAGTCGATATTCACTATACATTGTATTCTTTCTCTAGGTGAATCTAGGTGGTAGTTCGATAGTCTGCAAGCCCTGTCTCTCGATCGGGTGTACCGTTCTTAGCATACCGCTGTGGGCGCTAGTCTTAGCTTCGAGTCGGATACAATAAGGCAGTACTATCAAGTACTATCTCATTCATCTCAACTCTGGTCTACATTTGGGCTATTTGAGTGTTCAGTGGGCTTGTTACTCCCAGCTACACTATAGAACACTTCCAGCGGACGGTTGTACCTCTGCAGGAGTCTTTCCCACGTTTATTTAGAGGCTGATAGTGCCAAATCAAAAGATTTCAGGTCTGGAACAAAAACCAGCCTATCAGCGGTGGATAAAGTCCACGCGGGAGACTTTCTACTTCCTGAAGAGAGGAAATTGATACATCATTTGATATCAGAGCAAAACGAAGCATTTGCTTGGGATGACACTGAAAGAGGACGGTTTTGTGAAGACATGTTCCCTGTGGTGGAGATGCCTGTTATAGAACATGTACCCTGGGCATTGAAGAATATACCAATCCCGCCGGGGTTATATGATGAGGTATGTAAAGTGATAAAGACCAAGATCGACACGGGAGTCTATGAGCCTTCAAACTCGTCTTACCGATCGCATTGGTTTTGTGTAGTGAAAAAGGATGGGAAAAGCTTGAGACTCGTTCACTCGCTGGAACCGTTGAACAAAGTGACAATAGCACATTCAGGATTGCCACCTGCAACCGAAGTGCTAGCGGAGCAATTTGCTGGTCGAGCTTGCAGTGGAATGTTTGATCTATATGTGGGATATGACGAGCGACCACTGGCCGTGGCCTCGCAGGACTATACAACCTTTCAGACTCCATATGGAGCACTGAGACTAGTAACTCTACCTATGGGATGGACTAATTCAGTACCTATATTCCATGATGATGTTACTTTTATTCTACAAGAGGAGATTCCACATGTCACAGTACCTTACATAGACGACGTACCGGTCAAAGAACCAAAGACGAGATATGAATTACCCAGCGGAGGTTATGAAACCATTCTGGAGAACTCAGGTATTCATTGATTTGTTTGGGAACATGTGAAAAACGTAAATAGAGTATTACAGCAGATGAAGTACTGTGGCGGTACTTTCAGTGGACACAAATCGGTTATCTGCGTGGAAGAAATTACCATAGTAGGTCATCGGTGCAGGTACGAAGGAAGGAAACCAGAGGAAGCGAGAGTAAAAGTAGTGAGAAATTGGGGACCTTGCAAGGACGTATCAGATGTACGAGCCTTCCTAGGAACAATTGGGGTCTGTCGAGTCTTTATTAAAGACTTCGCAAAGAAAGCAGAACCCCTAGAGAAGTTAAAACGATTAAATGTACAATGGGAGTGGGGACCGGAACAGGAAGCCGCGATGGAAGCATTGAAGGACACACTTGAGAATTGTCCGGCTTTGAAACCCATTGATTATGACATGGACACGCCAGTAGTCCTAGCGGTGGATACTTCGTGGAAAGTGGTCGGCTTCTACATCTATCAAGAGGAGCCTGGCGGGGATAAGAAGAAACATTGATATGCCCGATTCAGGCAATGCTGTAGCCCTTTTGCAAAAGGTACGGGTTTTGCCTGAAAAGCCTTTTGAAAAAGCAGCAGGCAACTTAATAGAGCCATATTATAGCATACCAGGCAGGTCTGCGGCATCAGCACCCCTCGGCACCCTGGCACAACTATTTTTGGTCTGGGACACTATAAATAGTAGAATAAAATAGAAAAAAATCCAGAAAAATCCAGAAAAATCAGAAAAAATCAGAAAAAAATCAGAAAAAAAATCCTGCAGCTGGGAATACCTTGGGTGGTGGGAACAACCTTATTAGGTAAAGGCTAGGCATGGGAACTTTTTACAAATTGGTATGGCTAGATAGCAATTTTCAATGCCATTACCATTGTAGTATTCATTTTCTCATGGCACATGCCCATATTAGGCAAACCTTGACTGTGGGAAGTTTGAACTTCTTTATATAGACAGATGCAGATGGTAGATATTCATTTTGCTACATGCATATATGTGTATGTATATGTATGAGAATCAGATAAATCATATGATCTGATTATGGAAAGCTATTTTTAGTAAGAATGAGGGAAACATATCCTGATAACATGTAGGCAAGATAGACCATGGCATGCCCAGATTAGGCAAGTTATGACTGTGGGAACTTTTGACTTCCTTATATGAACAGATGCAGAATTTCAATGTGGTTCTAATGGTAATATTCATTTTGCCATACATGCTCTTGTTCTCACACAATTTGCATTTTATTTTCAAAAAGCCGGCAATGAAAATAAAAATAGACACATATAACTTCTTAATAGACATGTATACACCCTTATAGGTATGCATTCACCTTCTATGGGCTTATATTCAATGGCCATGGGCCAGTATTCAATCTCTATACTCCTGTATACTTGTATAGACCAGCCCTAAACTATAGACCAACCCCATATATGTGTATTGAATGCATATAGATAATGAATCTTAGTCAATACAGTATCAGTCTATAGGATTTGGATATATATCAGTTTCAGCCTCAGTCAACCTAGCTATCACTCTGGATGGGTTTCCTTCCGACTTTATGGACCTCTGGCAGACCATCCAAGCCTTTGATGGCTCCGATATTCAAGATTTGAGGTCTACCATATTGGTACATTCACTGAGAATATTTATCAGCAGATCCATCAAGAAATGAAAAAGTGTGAAAATGAAATCACTCAGGTATCAGATCTACCAGGCAGGTTGATCACACTTTTTCATTTCTTGATAGATCCACTCATACATATTCTCAGTAAATCTACCAATATATTGAATCCTAATTCTGAAATAGTGAAGCCATGAAAGGCTTGGATGGTCCACCAGAGGTCTATAAAGTCAGAACAGAACACCCATTCAGATATGCAGAAGTGAATGCTATTGACCTGGGCACCCATTTTCACACTTTTTCATTTCTTGATGGATCTGCTGATAAGTATTCTCAGTGAATGTACCAATATGGTAGACCTCAAATCTTGAATATCGGAGCCATCAAAGGCTTGGATGGTCTGCCAGAGGTCCATAAAGTCGGAAGGAAACCCATCCAGAGTGATAGCTAGGTTGACTGAGGCTGAAACTGATATATATCCAAATCCTATAGACTGATACTGTATTGACTGAGATTCATTATCTATATGCATTCAATACACATATATGGTCTATAGGTGTTTAGGGCTGGTCTATACAAGTATACAGGGTTGAATACTGGTGTTTAGCTATTGAATACAGATTGAATACTGGCCCATAGCCATTGAATATAAGCCTATAGAAGGTGAATGCATACCTATAAGGGTGTATACATGTCTATTAAGAAGTTATATGTGTCTATTTTTATTTTCATCGCTGGCTTTTTGAAAATAAAATGCAAATTGTGTGAGAACAAGAGCATGTATGGCAAAATGAATATTACCATTAGAACCACATTGAAATTCTGCATCTGTTCATATAAGGAAGTCAAAAGTTCCCACAGTCATAACTTGCCTAATCTGGGCATGCCATGGTCTATCTTGCCTACATTTGTTATCAGGATATGTTTCCCTCATTCTTACTAAAAATAGCTTTCCATAATCAGATCATGTGTGTTACGAATTTCCCAAATCACGTGCCTTATCCCACGTGTCTTATCAGAACCCTATTTCATCTCACTTTCATATCACGCTATCTTTCATTTCCCTTATCCACTATCTTTTAAATTAACTTCTGATAGCTTATTGCAGAACACGCGACACAGATAGCTTATCTTTTTCTCTTGTTATCTCTTTACTCCACCTATGCTTACTCGTCAACCAGATAGCTATTTAGTATTTAAGCCCTTAGCTATCCGCTATATTCTTTAGTTTTGGTATTATAAGTTTCACCGAGTCTTTGAGTGGCCTGATAAGCTCTCATTTTGCTCGTCGCCTTACAAAATACCAAAACTAACCTTTATCACCCCACTCACCAAGGTCGCAACTACAACTGAACAACTCCTCACACACGAACCTCTAACAGTCACCAAAGTCATTCAAATCATCCTCAGCATCTACCTTATCCTCATCATCTACTCTCTTCTCCGAGTCCTTTGGCATTGCATCGAACAACACCGTCGTATCAATCGACGCCTACACATACTTCAGAACCGCCATATCAGAGCAACTCGTCTATAAACTCTCATCGTCTTACTTGGTAGTACCGTTGGCTAGCGGGAAGCCCCCAATAAGACAAACAACAGTGAGCAGACAAAACTAACTGGTCTTGAATTGCTAACGGCTTTAAGTGGCGTACACGGAAGCTGAGCAGCAACGAAAAGCCCAAAACAACCGAATACTCTGACGACACCACCAAGCACAACTCGACTTTAATTTCATGCCATACATTGCCATCCACCAAAGAATCAACGACGTCATAAGCAGATTCTCTGCCCCATTCAATTACACGCCCGGGAACATCAGCAGAATCTACTACACTCATCTCTTCACACAGGACTGGATTAGTTGAAGAAAGACATACAATAGCGTCGCTACTGAGACTGAACCAGAAGTCAAAGAATACATCGATAGCAGCACCAACACTAACCCAGTAGACTACACCGCTCACATTCCTCTAGCGACTTTTATAAGTCTTAAAAAACAGTTCGACGACATCAACCGGACATCTTTACGAAGATACCGGGATCAGCACAGACAACAACAGCACAGACAGAGGAATCAATACGGACATAAGCTTTGGGTTCAACACCGCAGCGTGGTCAGAACCATATCAGTCAGAAGAAGGCAAACTCCTCGCAGCAGAGTTAGAAACATTTCAACACAGCACCAAGAAGATGCCAGCACGGCGCAACAAACACAAACGGCAATCAGACGAGGGGATGCCCCGACGCTCTCCCAGACTCAGATGAGAATAGTGAGCCTGTCACAAGCATGGTTGGAAGACTGGTTTATAACCACTTGCCGATGATGAGGAACACACTCTAAAGCGAAGCAAAGGTGTGGGGCTAGTTGATGACTAAACAATGATCAACCCAACAGAGAGCACTGCGGGAAGAACACTAACGTGAATAGACACACTACTACCACTTTGATGTTCCAAAGGTGTGAGACTCAGGAAAGAGGATTGTGATGTTTCTAGAACTCGCGTGAACACGAGAGAAAACACTTGTATTGGATTTCTAGAATTACAATAGCTCGTGGTTCTATCAATTGGGATGAAAGCTTTATGCTTTCTAGAAGTGGTGTGGATGGGAGACTCAATCAATATCACAACAGGTCAATCTTTTTGCACGACCATTGAGTTCAATTTCAATCAAGTTCAACCAATGACAGTTCAACAATATATCACAAAATCAAACACAAATCAAGTCACAACTCAAAGGGCAAATCCTGAGCAAGCAAATCTCGAATCACACGAAGTATTACACAATCACTGATTGTTGGGGGATCACTCCGACAACGCACAGATCAGGCAACAACTTAAAGTTTACTACCCTAACCAGCTGTCCTTTTATACCCTTGCCAAGCATACTCAAAATAGGTGAAACCCTTCCAAGACCATCAGTCATCCTTGGCTTCTGATGGGAACCTTCCTGTTCCTGAACCGATCCCTGCTTATCAACGTTCCTGGTTTCTAGATTGATCATCGCTCCCTATCAACATTCTTCTAGATGTCCTCCTACTTGTTGTTTTCCCTACTTTCTTGATAGATGACTTGGCTGATATTGAAGATACTGATTCTGGTGGTATATAGGAACCCACTCTAATCCTCTATAGTGGGTAAAGGGATCTTGATTGATCATCTGTCGATCAGTTCTAGACTTGTGGAGCGATCTCATTCTAGACTTTTGATCACTTGAAACTTCGATCAGCTCTTGGAGCAATCTCATTCTAGAATGGTCTGGGCTTTGGATGACATGTACTCCTCTTTACTTGTCAAGGTCAAACTGGCCTCGAGAAGGTTACCCATTCAAGTCCCCCCCTTGTCAGGACATGTATCCAACTATAAGCATCTCTGGTAACAATCATCCTAGTAGTTCTAGATTCACATATGATAGGAGTAAACACTCATTTGATGTCTAAGTGCTGCTTTTGCATGTACTATTTCTAGAACTAAGTCGAATCATCAGTTAGCTGTATCTGTCTCAATAGCTAACCATGACTCTACATATGCTTTCTAGATCTCTCTCTCGCTGATAGCCTTAACTTGAGCGTAGGCTATAGCGAGTCTGATACTAGTAATACATATTCAAACTTAGACCGATGTAGAATGTGAAACAGCCTGTTTCTAGAACTAGCCAAAAACTGGGCGTATCACCGATGTTTTAGCGTGCCAAATACAGATTATTTGAAAATTTGGGGCGTGCTCAGAGCAGCTCTCGAAAAAGAAGCACACTACTTGCACTCAGCTGATTTATTGTGGACATTAAACATCCTAACCGACGATGAAAGAGATTTCTTTGGCTTCATTTTACAACAAGAACTAATTGAAGAAAGAGACCCAGTCGCAGTTGAAGAAACCCTCAGAGCCTTATATGACACTATCAGACAACACGATCGCAGCCATGTCTACACCCAACACATCCACACCACTCCGTCTAACGAGACGGGGAACACCAGTGTCAGCTCCGATTGACTTAACACGATACGTCAATAACATATACGGACCAAACCATTTTGTAACCCACGCACAACACGGATCATACCACATTTACCATAATGTATACGTCGGATACATCCCAGAAATCAGATACCATTCAGACAGAAAAACCTTTGAACCTAAAGATGTTATTATCACAACCGACTTTCTCGAAGAAGCGGTAGAAGAATATCAGTTTCTTGACACTTTTGCCGAAGACCCCAAAGACATTCTGGTGCCCTTCGAAGAAAGCTTCTTTACTCCACCTCAGTCACCAGAACCAGAAATGCCACAACCTTTGCCTCGAGAACTACCAGTCAAAGAAACACCCACCACCACTCCACAACACAGAACGCTAACACCTACCAAATCAGCTTTGAAAGTTCGATTTAAGACATGACAGATATGGACACAGCCACACCAGTCTTGGTTCCTACCACCGAGATTGACACCACAAAACCACCTTACTACTTTCCACCAGCGGGACAACCTGATGCCCGAGTTATTTCTGAACTAACCCTATATGTCCGAAGACGAACAACAAAGAAGTACTTCGCCAGGGTTCGTGGAAACACACTAGCAGATGGAACGTACGAAATCCACAGCAATGCAACCAGACATACACTGATAGGGGAAATAATCCAAATATTCGAGTCAACAGTAGGAATGATGGGTACCATCCTTTTATGACAAGAAGGGACTGGAACCGTCCTCATAGAACCAGATGCGTTTCCTATCGGATATACTCCGCCCGCTCCCCTATCACAACCACTTTGTTGGCTGTTAAAATCAAAATTGCAAAGCCACCTAGGTTCACAGGTGACAAAGCAAAATGGGAGGGATTCTTCCTGGCAGTCAACACGTACCTTCAGGCCAATGCACGAGACTTCCAAAGCGATGACCAGAAAATCTGGTCTGTCATCTCATACCTAGGCACAGAAGACGAAACATCATGCGTCGCTTCGGACTGGCTCTGAAACTGGAAAGAAGACAATTTCTACAACGGAACTCTAAATACCAGCGACTACAATGCATTCATCATGGAGTTAAAAAACTCCTTCGAAGATCCAAACCTGCAGATAAACACTGCCAATGAGCTCAGACAACTTCAACAAGGAAAAGACTCTTTGACAGAGTACTTCACTAGGTTCGAGCTCAAGGCAGCAACTGCAGGATATCGCAAATTAGATAACATGCTCATTGATCTCCTCAAAACCCAAGTACAACATGAAATCACCAGAGAGCTATATCGAGGAGGAATACCAATTCCAAACAAATACGACGCAGTAAAACAAAGGCTGTACAACATAGAAATGGCGCTTGAAGAAGAGAAAACAAGATTCAGCGCCTTTCATACGGGGAAACCTATACCACCACGACAACATGCCCCACCACAATGATCCACTCATACTACATCAGAACAATATACACCGGCCCAAACCTACAGAGGACAAGGACAACCCATGGACATCAACGCAGGGCGAACCAAACGACTGCTCAAATGTCGACACTGCAAGAAAATGGGACGTCACCTCTCCTGAGACTGTGGAGGAGAATGTCCAGATTGTCACAACAAACACCCCGGTCGATATTGTCATCTCAAACCTCCACCCAAATGACCTTTCACCACATGCACGTTGGAAACCATCGATTTTACACAGATCACAGATGAGGAGAAGGAACAGCTGAAGAAAGCTGCGGGTTTTTAAGTGGGAGCAAAGCAGACACGACTTTGCTATCCCTGGTTCAGGACTCTTATGCACATGTTGCTTGTCAAACATGCCCCGAGGCATTGTACAATAGGAATACATCTTTTTCACATGCAAAAGAGTCCAGCGTCAAAACAGAAAACAAATGGAAGACAATGATCGAAGAAGTCAAAGACGAAGAACCTAACCTTCCTTCTTTGGGTCACTTCCAGGAACAACTGTCAGAACAAAAAAAGCCAAAACCTTTCTCCTCCTTATGGGTTTTATCACGACTACGGGACCTAGCTGCTGAAGCAGGAATAGGAACACTAAAGCAATGGGTACATAATCAAAAACAATGAGAAGTAAACCAACACCTTGTTAAACAATTGCTAACCATTCCAACCAACGAAGCTTTAGATTGGTTAGAAGACCTCCACGAACCAAAACGATTCGTCTTCAGAACCATAAAGACAGATCAGGAGTTGAATATTCAAATAGAACTCCAGGATCTAGAGAAGGGAACCAAGTACCAAACACAAGCACTTCTTGATAGCGGCTGTACAGGCAGCTGCATCAGTCAACGGTTCGCAAAAGAAAAAGGGTTGTCCCTGCACAAATGGGAACACCCAATTTCGGCATATAACACAGATGGCATGGAAAACAATAACGGAAAAATCACACACTACGTGGAAATGAAAATGATTGTAGAAGGACACTCAGAAATCCGAAAGTTTGCAGTCACCAATCTGGGACGATCGGACGTATTCCTAGGACATGAATGGTTGAGCTTCCACAACCCAGAAGTTGACTGGGAAACTGGGTCTGTACATTTCACCAGATGCCCTTCTGCATGCGGATACACGGAACCGGAACCAGAGGATGTCGAAGAGGGAGACAGGATCCGGATGAAATACCCAAAGCCACCTCACAATGTGCGAAGGAACAAAGCATTCATGCGAGCTCATCAGTCCATTGCCAATGCATTTGCGGAAGAATTCGAGAAAAACAAGAAGTCCCAGAATAATACAAGGGGTTCGAAGAAGTCTTTGAGAAGACTGAATTCAATACCCTACCACCAAACCGGCCTTGGGACCATGCTATAGAGTTAAAACCAGGATCAGAACCAACAGGATGCAAAGTGTATCCCCTCAACCTAGACAAACAGAAGGAACTCGATGCATTCCTCGAAGAACATTTACGTACCAGGCAAATTCAACCCTCCAAATCTCCTATGGCTTCACCCTTCTTCTTTATCAAGAAAAAGGATGGAAGACTAAGGCCAGTACAGGATTATTGGAAACTCAATGACATGACCATCAAAAACCGATATCCTCTTCCCCTCATTCAAGAGTTGGTGAACAAGCTGAAGGGCGCCAAATATTTCACAAAACTCGACATACGATGGGGATACAACAATGTATGGATCAAAGAAGGAGATGAATGGAAGGCAGCATTCCTCACCAACAGGGGGTTATTCGAACCCTTAGTAATGTTTTTCAGACTCACTAATTCACCTGCCACATTCCAAACGATGATGAATGAACTCTTACGAGACCTAGTCAATACTGGAAAGGTTCTCGTCTACATCGATGACATACTCATCTTCACCAATAATCTAGACAAACACCGCAAACTTGTTCGTCAGGTCTTATCCATCCTCAGTGCCAACAAACTTTATTTAAAACCAGAAAAATGCGAATTTGAAAAACAACAAATAGAATTTTTAGGATTAATTGTCTCTGAAGGCAAGGTCAAAATGGACCCGATCAAGGTCAACGGCATTCGAAAATGGCCAGTTCCTAACAACAAGAAGGAGCTACAACAATTTCTGGGGTTCTGCAATTTTTACAGGAGATTTGTCAAAGATTACAGCAAAATTGTGAAACCCATGACACAGTTGACCGGAAACAATGCCTGGAAATGGGAAACAGAACAGCAAACAGCTTTTGACACCCTAAAGGAAATCATTACAACAGCCCCTTGCCTTCATATACCAGAAGATGAAGGACAATTTAGAATAGAAGCAGATGCATCAGAAGGAGCGATCGGTGCGGTAATTTCACAGCAGATAGAAGGGAAATGGCACCCGGTTGCCTTCCATTCCAAGGTGCTTTCACCCACAGAACGAAACTACGAGATCTATGACAAAGAGATGCTCACCATCATGGAAGCCTTGGCGGAATGGAGACACCTAGTGTTAGGAGCCAGACAAACCTTCGAGATCTGGACAGATCATCAAAACTTACAGTATTTCCGACAACCACAGAAACTTAATCGACGACAAGCCTGCTGGGTCACAGAATTAGCAGACTATGACTACACACTACACCACAAACCGGCCAAACAAAACCAATGGGCAGATTTAGGCCAGACCATGACATGGGACACAAGGACAACGAGAATGTCGTCATGCTAGTGCCTATGACTTTCAGAGCGCTAGCAGTAGTGATTCATGACCCACCAGAATACCTACCAGAGCTAAAGGACCCATTGCAAAAATTAGATCCTTTGGCCAAACAAGCTTTGGAAGGAAAAGACAGGAAATGGAAAGAATCAGATTTTATGACAATCAGATATACATACCAAAAAACCACAAACTACATGAACGGATCATCTGAGACCACCATGACAACCCACTAGCCAGACATCCAGGGAGATACAAAACCCAGGAACTCATCCAGCGAAACTATTGGTGGCCCCAAATGCAGAAGATGATTCGCTGATACGTTGATGGTTGTATCAAATGCCAAGAAGATAAAATTGATTGACAACCCTTACACGCCCCTCTTAATCCACACGACATACCTAAACAACCATGGTGCAAGGTCACAGCAGACATGATAGGGCCCCTCCCTGAATCTAACAGCTTCAATGCAATTGAAGTCTTCACCGACACCTACAGCCATCGCATACACGTTGAACCCACACACATGGAACTTAGCGCAGAAGGATTTGCCAATCTCGTATGAGATAGGGTAATCAGATACCACGGTCTTCCAGAAGTCTTAATATCAGATCAAGGACCCCAAACAGTGGCCAAAGCATGGCATCAGATATGCAAACAGCTTGGCATCAGATGGCATTTATCCACAGGTTACCACCCAGAAACGGATGGTCAAACAGAAAGGGCAAACCAAGAGGTAGAAGCATTCTTCGCCTATTCGTTGATAAGACTGCTAGGCGGCTAGGGCTGAAAGTCTTTCAAAATACAGCTTAAGACAAATTCCAGGCATCCCCTAAACAAGAGAAAGACTCTCTAAGGGATAAGCCTGTAGGTTAGAAGGTACCCCATGTCATAAGAGGCATGTGGCGTCGAATAATGAGCACACTACTTGAACAGACAGTCAAACTAGAGTTAAGACGAGCTGGCTTGGGCTTAAAGCTCAGTCAGCTGTATCTAACTTGTGCGCTGTTACCTTGACCATTATCTACACTATAACAAAAGTCTTAAAGTCATAGTCAGCCAGTAGAGGTTAGGGTATCTCTCTCAGAGATAGATCGGGGAAGTCTTAAAGCGGCAGGTATGACTTAGGAATGAGTCCGGGTAGCGATGATACCGGCGGTATAATGTTATCATTATGCGGAGGACTAGACAAAGATAAATCCTCGAGGGAGTCAGTCGAAGCGCTTCTCAGCGGTAGAGAAACAAACTAAAGAAGCGTTGGAGACAGTGCAGAGCACACACAACAAGGCTGCCTACTAACTCTATTGAATTAGGGACCCGAGTATGACACTGGCAACCTTCCTCCGTCAGCCGATGCTGTAGCCCTTTTGCAAAAAATACGCTAAAACCCCAATTTGCCTTTTGCAAAAGGAACTACCAGCCACTGCTGTAGTTTTGCGGCAGGTTTGCAGCACTTCTCGGCAGTCCGGCACTCTGGCATGCCTATTCTTAGCATAGAAAGCAGAATAAATAGAATAAAATACAGAAAAATCAGGAAAAAATCAGGGAAAAATATCTTATAGCTCCCCTACCAATGGGGGAAGGTCGGAAGGACCTTATTAGGCAAGCCTTGACCGTGGGAACTTTGGACTTTCTTATATGGGCAGATGCAGAATCTTAATATGGTTCTAATGGTGATGTCCATTTGAAGTCATTGAAAGGGACATGCCCAGATTAGGCAAGTTGTGACTGTGGGAACTTTTGGCTTTTTTATATAGACAGATGCAGAATTTCAATGTGGTTCCAATGGTGGTATTCATTTAGCTATACATGCTCCTGTGAATGATATTTGCACATGACCTTATTTTGGCAGGCAAACCATCTTTTGCTTATCTTTGTTTACCTTGTAAATAAAGGTAGCCATGATGTAGATGATTCAGAATATGTAATTTGTTTGCCAAGATAAGCTGAAATGGGCTAGGAAATGAGCAAATAAACATGCCCATATCCGGAAGGTCAGTTGTACAAAACAGTGAACCTAGGTTTTTTGAGGCTGCGATTTCAACTGTATAGTTGGTAGGAGATGGAAATGCCTTTTTTGGTAAGATATAGACAGTTAGAATCTGCTGAAATTTTATGGACCTGGGTTTTTGAGTGCTGCAATTTCAACTATTACATAGACTTGCATTCAAATTGAATTGACTTGCATAGAACCTATATAGACTTGCCATTCAACTTATAATGACTTGTATAGAATAGCATCCAATCCCTATAGACCAGTATTGACTTGTATAGACTTGCAGTGTTCAACCTTATATTCAATCGACCGGTATTCAAGTTGTATTGACTTGTATAGACTTGCATTCAATTGGTATTCAGTGCCCATAG
>QLOY01016101.1:0-14246 GCA_003313965.1 Megacollybia marginata
TTAATGTGGTTCCAGTGTTGGTAATGGTGGTGGTGTTGGCTGAGGATCCTATAGCGAAGCCAAGAGGGGTTATATATTGCTTTGCATTGAAAAATGATTAGATTGAACACGCATGCACCCAAGGTGGATTGCATGCAGCAAGACGTGTCGCAGCCCATCAGTGTAACAATGTCACAAGTGTCACAATGTTGAACTTTGCCTGTCGCCGTCACCTTGGTTGGCTGTGGACTAGTCCTGGGTCTTCTGTGGCTGGAACTGCCCTCTATTGGAATGTGGACTTACCTCTGGTGCTATTGTGGCTGCAGACTTATCGCTTATTCAACTGCTGGCCCCGGAACTGGTCTGGACTGCTTCTTGGCTTACTGGCTTTCGGAATTGGGAACTGATGCACATGCTGATTCATTTTCAGGTGTTTAATAAGATCAACTTCTTAACTTGATTTAACAGCTCAAGCGCTCAAGGTTCAGGGTAGGACATTGGAAGGTGCGGCTTTGGTCAGTCTGGCTTAACTTTATACTGACGTCACAGTGACGTGCTCATAGCGCAGTGTTAGAAGCAGTTTCGAGTCGATGCAAGCAGCCGTTCTTTGGCTGACCATGGTTGTTGGTCAAGGCTGACTGTGGTTCACAAGTTGTCGAATCTGGATGATGGGGAATGGGAGCAATTGGTTATGGTTTGCAGATGTGTATGGAGCTTTAAGCATTGTACTGCTTTAGTACTGAATTCACTGGTATTTTGTGCATTTCTGGATACAGCCAGTGGCGGTATAATGCTATTGATGCAGCGCCCTATATATGGCAGGAGAACAAATGGCTGTGAGACCAGGTCGGAAGTTGATCTCAGCGCAACTTGGATTCAATCTCGGCTTGACATTGCCCAACTGAATCTCAGAACCAGAGGGATATATTTGCACTTGGCTCAAATTGGTTTACTCTCAGTGTAAACGTCACCAAACTGAAGCTCAGAGCAAACCAGCCGCTGGCTGTGTAGTCTTCCATCTTTTTTCTTGATAAAGAAGAAGGGCGAAGCCATGGGAGACTTGGAGGGTTGGATGCGTCCAGTGCATAAATGTTCTTCGAGGAATGCGTTGAGTTCTTTTTGTCCAGGTTCAGAGGGTATACTTTGCATCCCGTTGGCTCTGATCCTGGCTTCAATTCTATAGCATGGTCCCAAGGTCGGTTTGGTGGGAGGGTGTCGAATTCGGTCTTCTCAAAGACTTCTTCGAACCCTTTGTACTGTTCTGGGATAGGATCCGTTTTTTTGTTTTTCTCAAACTCTTCTGCTAGTGCGTTGGTGATGGACTGATGAGCTCGCATGAAGGCCTTATTCCTTCGAATGTTGTGAGTCGGTTTTGGGTATTTCATCCAAATCCTATCTCCTTCTTCTACGTCTTCTGGTTCTGGTTCTGTGTATCCAGATGCTGTTGGACATCTGGTGAAGTGTAACGATCCGGTGGTCCAGTCCACTTCTGGGTTGTGGAAGTTTAACCATTCGTGTCCTAGGAACACATCCGATCGTCCTAGGTTGGTGACTGCAAACTTTCGGATCTCGGAGTGTCCTTCTATGATCATCTTTACTTCGGCGTAATGTGTGATTTTCCCATTGTTGTTTTCTGTTCCGTCCGTGTTATATGCAGAGATTGGATGTTCCCATTTGTGTAGGGACAACTTCTTTTCTTCCGTGAACCGTTGACTGATGCAGCTGCCTGTACAGCCACTATCAAGAAGCGCTTGTGTTTGGTATCTGGTTCCCTTTTCTAGATCTTGGAGTTCTATCTGAACGTTTAGCTCTCGATCTGTTTTTGTGGTTCTGAAGATGAATCTTTTGGGTTCATGGAGGTCTTCTAGCCAGTCTAGGGCTTCATTGGTTGGAATGTTCAACAGTTGTTTAACGAGGTGTTGGTTCACTTCTCGTTGTTTTTGATCATGTACCCACTGTTTTAATGTTCCTATTCCTGCTTCGGCGGCTAGATCTCGTAGTCTTGATAGAACCCATAATGAGGAGAAGGGTTTTGGCTTCTTTTGTTCCGGTTGTGGTTGTTCCTGGAAGTGACCCGAAGAAGGAAGGTTTGGTTCTTCATCTTCGACTTCTTCGATTGTTGTCTTCCATTTGTGTTCCTTTTTGGCGCTGGACTCTTTTGCATGTAAAAAAGATGTATTCCTATTATACAATGCCTCGGGGCATGTTTGACAAGAAATGTGTGCATAAGAGTCCTGATCGAGGGATGGCGAAGTCGCGTCTACTCCGCTCCCTTCTGAAAACCCGCAGCTTTCCTTAGCTGTTCTCTATCTTCATCTGTGATCTTGGAGAAGTCAATTATCTCCAATGTGCACGTGGTGAAAGGTCGTTTTGGAGGTGGTCTCTGCTGACAGTATCGACCTGGGTGTTTGCCATGGCAATCTGGGCATTCTCACCTCTTGCCCCTCCAAAATGCCTTTCTGACTGGATATATCCAGTTAGAAAAAAGCCTGCCAGACTGGATCTAACCACCAGGGTTATAACCACTCAGAAGCCTTTGCTGGTATTATAGGGTAGTATACAATATTGAACACACATATCTAGGATACCATTCAATACTACAATGGATGGCAGGCACATTCCCACCATGCCCGCCATTTGTTTGCATCTATTTATCAATCAACAAAAACTGCTGTTGGGGCTGCACAGCAGCTTGGGCAGCCCTGCTTGATTCACAGCCTGCCACACTGGAATTTTATGCATGTTAGAACACTTTATGTATTTAGAAAATATACTCAGTACAAATTGCCACTAGGGTGGCTGGATTCAAATAAAAAATGCGGATAAATACAAAAAAAAAAAATCGAATTTTAACCAAATCCTACTACATAGAAATAAATACTAGAAAATGTAGGGCAAATGTCCTGAGTTAATCTGCATCTAGGAGACACAAGCATACAATACGAATTAAGACATTCCAACATGCAGTCTTATTGTATGAGAGAAGGGCCAAATTCAAAGCTAATCTTTGGAATCAGCCTACTCCACATAAAGCGAATTCAGGGTCAAGTGATCCACAGCAGCAGACGCAGAAAACACCTAGAAACATCTGATGAAGGAGAGTGAATTGGAAGTGATGTATCAGAGTGTGAAGATGAGGTTGGAGGCCCAGTTGGAGAGTGGGGAGAAGTATGTTCCCAGGGTGCAGTTTGATTTGGAGAATACGACTTGGATTGATTGAGCAATTGAATTGACAATGTACTTACATATGATTGCCTTCAACTTAGTAATTAATCTGTTGTATGATGAAAAAAACAAAGCAGACTCGCGAGTGTTTCATCAAGTGGTTGCTCAGTGCCATAACATGCAAAGAATCATTCTTGAGTTTGGATTGAGTCCAAAAAAAGTAGCCGATACATTGGTCACAAGGAAGCGAACTCCCTAAAAAAGTCTGTCATCCTCCCTAACACATGGGCAGTACTTCAAACAACTGGAGCACGGTACCGTATTTAACATTGTTAGAGCATTTGTGAAATGCAGTGAACTCAAACTAGACCCAAGTTTCTGAAACATGTTCTGCGGATGGCTAGTGATTGGACAAACTTGGAGTGAGTGAGGTCAGACTTGACGCTTTGAACCTGGTATGTACTCTATCTATTCTGAAGATTGTATCAGTTCTGAGCAGGTCGTGCTTGGCTTCGGTGATCAACTTGTAACAGGAGCTGAGCAGCACTTGTGAGCATTAGGATGATCAGTGTCGAGCCTCGTGAGTTGTGTATGCCAAGTGGACAGACCATGTAAGCCTTTTTCAACTGTAAAGCAAATCTGGTTAAAAGTAAAATGTATTGAGAAAAACTGGCTGTGGTAGAATTCGAACTTGAGCTCAAAGCTGTTCAAGAAGTTTTGGACATTAGTATGATTATTATGGGGCACCCAGCAACTGAGTCACAATCCCATTAATCAATGGGGGGATGAGATTGACTGTGAAGCATTCGACATCACATGGCCGAAGGCAAAATCTACTCTGCGACAAAAAGAAATGTTTTGCCAACAGAATTGTCCAAAAAGAGCAAGCAACAAGCAACTGATGGTGCTCAAATGATTGAGCTACAACACCATAGAAATCTCCTTGAAGGATCAATTATGAAGTACTTCTCGGCTGCTCAAAACTGTGATAAATAGGCTCAGTCTTAGTCAGCTCTTCACCTCGAACGCTCAATCGAGGCCCATCATGTCAGCAGCCATTTATCACTGAGAGATTGGTCCTCTTCTGTTACGAACAGAATTTATCCATTAGTTTCTTTTTCTTTTTCTTTTCATTTCATTTCATTTTGTATTCATTTTCCATCTTATTTCCACTATATCTCGGCTTATTTCTATCTCCTATCTTCTATTTCTACATTGTCTCCATTTAGTCAGTCTTTCTCATCATTTTATATCTATATCTCTCTCTATCTCCATTAGTAGTACCTATCCATTGTCTCGTTTCTCTTATCTTTCAGGCTTACCTTTCTAGTTCCAGCTTCTTTTCATATATCATTCATGTTCCAGCCATTCCTGTTGTCTTCTCTTATGCTCCGTCCATATCTATTAGTCAGGATGCTTATCTATAGCTGTGTATATAAGTAGGGGTACTATTGATGTATTCCCTTAGTCTTGATATTAGTCTTTTCTCCCACTTCTACCACTCAGAGTGACCTCTAAGTGCAAGATCTCTTCAGTTATCGTCCTGGAGGTGTGCTAGGTTCATGATGGAGTCCCCAAGGCAGCAGGTTATATTATGTAAGATGTGGTTCTAGTAGATGCCTGACATCTTCCTTCTCTTGAGCACCAGCACCACATTCTAACTCTCCAGGCCTGGTGTTCCATTTTGGGACCATGCTGGTAATAGATTCTGCTGCTGCTCCTCCTCCTAACCTTGCGACATCGGATTCAAATCTCCAATCACACTAACCAACGCAATGTGTATCGTCCAAAACCAATCGAAAACAGCGTTTGGATAGATGATTAAACAGTTTTAACAATTGCTTCTGTAACTTAAATGACTGGAAATCACACTTGTAGTCATGGTTTGGGTTTCCAGATTGTATGACTTTGTGGAATTTGATGTGGGGTTGCAAACTGGAGATCAAAATATTTCAAAGTTTCGAGGCTGAGGGGAGTGATGTAGGCATACTTGAATCATGAGTCTACTCTGGAGATGGTAGCGTCAATCGGTCATACTGAGCTATGACAAGAGACTGAATGATACACAGACTCAGACAAAAATCTTTGGATTGCCTCTCAATTTAATTAATGCCTAAAACAAGAATCGAACCCAAACAAAGGTTCCTGAAGTTGGACATTGTCATTACAGCCATGCAAGTAAACCATTAATAAGGATGACTCAGAGCATTCAGGATCAAACTCGAACTCAGAAGGATAAAATATTTGGCAGAAGGATTACGGAACACCAGCCAACTAAGCATAGTACCCTGCCAAGTCTATACATATGAAAGTTGTAGATGTGTCTTCAATCTGTGCTTCAGAAGACCGCGGTTTATCTGAAGCAGAAAACATCGGGCATGAAGGTGCATCAAAGTGTGAAGATGAGGATAGATGGAGAGTGGGAGTCTGTAGTGGGACAGACCAATTCTGGTCAGTCTTTGGCCATTGGTCGAGTCTTCGTTAACTAGAACTGAGTCGAAGGTTCTTCATACTACTAGTGTACTCTAGACTATTCGAATGACTCGAAATAGACCTATATAAGCTGGTAAAACGCACAATGAATGTAACCTTTACTTGAATATCAACTTGCTTCTGCCTATATCATTATGAGGTGTCTCGTATCACGGTTTTCGACTGATTCTATCACTCACGCCTCGCACTGGGGATTGCATCATCAAAAAGTGATGGGATGACCTTTGAGGTACCCACTTAAGAACTAGATCTTGGTTGAGATCTGAACATATGGGGAACGACCGCGTTATAGTTAAATGAAGTTCAGGAATGCCGTTAATTTGAGAACGGTGCTCAAAATTTCAGAAAATGAGGGCTAAGGCAATGGAATCAAAAGTCTGGGATGGGTGCTTATGAGCGCTTACCTTCAGCTAAGCTCGGCAAGTGCAAATCTGGATCAAAGCTAGTATTTGGGATGGAAAGGAAGCAAAAATTGAGGGGTTAGGACCCATAGTGACCCACAAATTTTAAAGTTGGCTCCGAGTCGAAAGACTAAGCAGATGCTTGATGCCTCGGAAAGCAGACTAGAGTGACTAGGGACAGTCAGTATGTTTAGTTTGGGGGAGATGATATGCCGGTTATGCGGCTAGACCTACACAACAACAAGAGCCACTATCTAGGCTATCCTAGAGGTCCGAGGAAGGTTACAGGTTCGCTTAGAGTGTCTATAGTGTTGAGACTCGAAGGTTGAACACCCTCGGGGCTTCGAAACTCATTACTAGCTGTCGATCTTGGACTTAGCTGGCTACTGAGGATGGATTACTTGGAATGCAGCTCTACTAGGTGACAAGTATTTTCAAGGAGCCTAACTAGCTGATTTACTTGATCAGTTGATGTCTATCTATACGAGAAGTATCGAGTGTTAGCTATGGAGTTTAACGTGATGGCTCCTCGGAGAGAAAAGGAAGGAAGAGATTGCAGAGAGAGAACTATAGACCCAGACAAGCACCTGACTATGCATCGCATTCATCATCAGACCCGACCGCATGGTAGTCTTGATAATACAAGGCTCTCGGGACAGAAAGCATCAGATATAGGGGTCTCGGAGGACTTCTGACCATCCGCCACAGCATATGGACAATCGATAGACCTTTCTAGACTTGCCCAAAACCAGTGAAACATGTTTCAACACATGTGTAGCATATGGACAGGATTGGCTGCCTCTTCAGAAATAGCAATTCCGAGGAGGTTGGAAATTCAAATATACACGATCAGTGGCGCAGCATATGGATACCCACTCACGGCATTGCCTTTCTGTGTCATCTCTCATCAGTTTTGACTCATCGGACTGAGTACACACATGGCCATTGTAGTTTCATTTTGTTTCGTCTATATTTATTGTTTTTTGTACAGTATATAAGACCCGAGGACCTAGTAGATCAGTAGAGAATTATGCCCCCTTGCCTACCCTCAGGTATTTGGCTCGGAGCAATACTATTTGTTTGTTTGATTGATCTCAAGTGCGAGATTAGTTGCTAAGTTTTGGTCTTGAGACTTGGTCTTGAGAGTTTTGGTCTTGTGAACTCAGGAATACGGAACTTGTCTGGAATTGAACCTTGATTGGTTGGGATTGGAACCCATCAATTGAACACTGAACTAAGGTCTTAAGGACAGAACTTTGCAATAAGTCTTGCTACTCAAGCAAACCACTTTGAAAGAAGTTTGATTTTGCGATCGAACTTTGCATGTTTTGAGACCGAGGAGCTTCTATTCTAAAGATAGTCTCCAACCCATACTAAGCAACAAGACTCTAAAAAGTTGTCCGCAGAGTCCTTCTCTTGTGACAAACTTTAAAAAGAGCACAAACTCACACCTCCAGAATATAAAGAGAGACTAGTGCATCTAGTAGGAGTTAGTGTTAGTGTGTGTTTTGGTGTTTGGTTGTTGGTTTTGTTTTGCAGATCGCTTCTGTGAGACTTCCCTCAGCCGTTCGCCTTCCACTCGCTTCTCAGGCCATACCCTTAAAAAAAGGCTTTTCTGCCTGGTTATAACCATGGAGAAAAAAACCTTATACATGGTTAGAACCATCCCCTGCCAAAATGCTTAATAATCAATGGCAGGCAGGGCGGGTAGGTTCCCCTTTGGGTTCATGGGTCGGGTAGCTATTTTTGGCATATGGGTGACAAACACTAGTAAAATGTTGTGCAGGTTTCTTCCGTGGCTCAGCTATTCAGCTATGCACTCCTCCAGCATGCTGATAGAAGACCTATATGTATTTCATGCCTGTAGAATGTGTTTCAAATTGGTACGGGCACAACAATAGTTGGATTGAATTTAGGGTGCCGGATGTTTCAACACTGACAAATACTGATAAACAAATGTACTACCTGCCATTCATATATGCAACATATATGTTATTCTGTTCACATTTATAATTTGTTTTGAATGGCCATTGCATTGAATATGCATTTAGTCACATTTGAAGCCACAACAAATTGAATAAGGGGTGGATTCAACACACACCGTTGGATGTGCCTCCCCCACTGCTAAAAATATAGGCGTTAACATAAATGTAAGCATGGAAACTATATACCACTTCACAGATATATTTCGACCTTTCTATGTATAAAATCCACCAGCAAAGCTTTCCATACTCCCAAATACATAGAAACGGTTTGGTTGTAGCACAGCCACAGTGCCTGACCGTTCTGATGGCACCGAATGTGGTAAATGCCCGATGAACCATTGGGCCGCAGCTTGACATAGATGCTATAATTATTCTGTTCACATTTTTGAATGGCCATTGCATTGAATATGCAATTAGTTACATTTGAAGCCACAACAAATTAAATAAGGGGTGAATTCAACACACGCTGTTGGGTGTGCCTCCCCGCTGCTAAAAATATAGGTGTTAGCATGGAAACCATATATATACCACTTCACAGATATATTTCGACCTTTCTAAATAAAATCCACCAGCAAAGCTTTCCATGCTCCCCAAATGCTCCCATACAGAGTGGGCATAGATGGATTAAATATAGCAACATAGCAACAGTTTGGCTGTAGCACAGCCACAGTGCCTGACCGTTCCGATGGACCGAATGTGGTAAACGCCCAATGAGCGCCATGGGCCCTTCACTTGCGACCTTTCTATGTACATAAATCCACCAGCAAAGTTCAAGTGTATACATTATGTTTAAGTTTAGAGTAAATAACACATTCCTTCATTGTTGGTTTCCAGGTGGTTCAATCATAACACTCTGTACGTAGGCGCTATGTATCTAATGCTGCCAAATCGCATTCAATCACAGCAGTAGCAATTTCCGTCTAATTCTCAGGCTGATTCAGGCATCAGCCAATTAAGAACATTATGTTTAACCAATACTATGAGTCCAATTGCCTCAATCCCTGTGGATGGCAGTCAACCGAGTTTTTTTCTAGTGAAAACACACTACCCGGATGCATTCGGAGGTTGTAGCACTCTCCCAAGTGCTTGGATTGCCATCATATTCCACATAGACACTTAACGGGGCAATTGAAAGTGATTCTGCATGTTTTCATTGGTACAGAAAATGTGTATTGGAATATATAAGGTGTGCTAAATTTTCAATGAGGATGACCGGTTATCAAATAACCGGTCTACCGAACCAATTGGAACCTCTGCCGTGGTCACGAGTCATGTCTATGTTTCTATTCTAAATCCATTGTTGTTGTCCTCCGCTGGTTCCAGGAGGAGTAAGGTTATAGGTATTTACTATCACTCATGCTTCCTACATACTCTGCTGGCCCAGGTTTCACACAAGGTCGGCTGGCCTGATAAGCATACAAACCGACCACAAGCAAATTCCGCTCCCTAATTTTCACCCTCTCTCCTTCATGTTTCTGGCTCACATTCATTGCGCTACCTTTAATATCTAACATGGTAAGCTCTCTACTGGCCCAGTGCTTCTGATTTGATTCAGCATTGTCACATCTACCAACCAATCCCATTGCTGCTTCCGTCACATCAAGGCCCCCATTCCGAACGCCAATGCCTCAATCAGCCTGGCCTACAAGCTCTAGCCCTGGAGCAACTGCCATTTGCGGCCTTCCCCTATCGAATTGTCACCTTTACTTACAAACAGAATACACCGCTGCATTCCGATGCCACGTCACAGCCTCAAAGCTGTGTTTTCTCTCTCATCTCAGCCCTCTGCTGCAAATCCTCGATGCACCACCTGATTGCATCGTTTCCGAACCAACTCAAAACCAACATGATACTCCACCGCATGACGCTGATGGTTTTTGACCCGAACCAAGCCAACACTGCCCACCAAATTGTATCCTCAAAATGATGAATAGAATTCAGTCACTGGTCCCCAATCCGGGTTCACATCCATCCTCTCTCAGCAAGATCCCATTCCTCTGCTGTCACGACCTGTCTATCCCATAACCACCAACAGCAAACCACAATTTGCGAGCGATCTTAGCCAAATGCTCGAATACATGAACCACCACCCTCTTCCTTGCATCGACGAGCCCTGCTCGATGGCCGTAAACTGACTGGCTGATTCATTAACCAAGCATGCAGTACTGCACCCACTGCCGTATGCTTGTCCCACATCTCCCGTCCCTGCCACAGCGCACAAGATTTAGTCCACTGTAGCCATAACAATAGACTCAGCCGCATGACTAAAGCCTATTGTTATAGGTTCGGCTGATGTCGGCCGGTGCAAGGGCTATTACTATAGTTATAGGCAACAATAATACATTGTTTATTATTTTATACCATTGTGATGGATCCAGCCAGATTATTATCTGCTCTACTAGGATGGACTCAGCCGACCGATGAGGGATGATTATTTTCTGCCATTACTGTAGGATCGGCTGATGGTCCTTATGGTTTATTATCCACCATTGCTATGGGTCTGGCCAAACCCCTCCCCAGGGCTTTATTATTGCTGCCTACAGATGTAGAATCAGCTGGATGATGACAACTATTTATTATCCTCCACTAGGATAGACCCAGCCGACTGATGAGTGATTATTATTTCCCCCCATTACTGCAGCATCGGCTGACAGTCCTTATGGTATATTATCTTCCATTGCTATGGATCCGGCCGACCAGCAAAGGCTTTATTATTACTGTCCATAGATGTAGAATTGGCCGGATAACAACAACTATTTATTATCCTCCACTAGGATAGACCCGGCCAACCAATGAGCAATTATTATTTTCCCCCATTACTGCAGAATCGGCTGACAGTCCTTATGGTTTATTATCTTCCATTTCTATGGATCCGGCCAACCAGCAAAGGCTTTATTATTACTGTCCATAGATGTAGAATCAGCCAGATAACAACAACTATTTATTATCCTCCACTAGGATAGACCCGGCCAACCAATGAGCAATTATTATTTTCCCCCATTACTGCAGAATCGGCTGACAGTCCTTATAGTTTATTATCTTCCATTGCTATGGATCCGGCCGACCAGCAAAGGTTTTATTATTACTGTCCATAGATGTGGAATCGGCCGGGTGATGACAACAACTATTTATTATTCTCCATCAGGACAGACCTGGCTGACCAATGAGGGTCTATTATTTTCCTCCATTACTATAGGATTGGCTGGTGGCCCTTATGGATTATTATCTGCCCATTGCTATGGATCTGGCTGATCTGTAGTGTTTTATTATTTCTGCTGATAGATATAGCATCAGCCGGTGATGACAACTATTTATTTTTCTTGATCAATATAGACCCAGCCGACCAATGAGGGTTTATTATTTTTCTCCATTACTGTAGGATCAGCTGATGGTCCATATTGATTATTATTCCCCCATTGCTATGGATCTGGCCAGCCTGTAGGGTTTTACTATTTCTGTTGGTAGATATAGCATTGGCCAGTGATGACAACTATTTATTATTCTCCATCAGGATAGACCTGGCCAACCAATAAGGGTTTATTATTTTCCTCCATTACTGTAGGATAAGCTGATGGTCCACCCATTGCTTGGATCCAGCCAACCTGTAATAATTAATGATATCAAGCAGCCATTTACCACAATAATAAAGCATAAGGATATAATAAAGAATAATAAGAAGTGATTGTCAATCATGCTAATCAGACATTATTCCCAATACTCCAGCATAATAATCCATTAGCACAGATAATACTTGGTCATAGACCAAGATATTCATCATAACACATAATAACCCATTATCCACAAGGATAATAAATAATAAAAGACCATTGTGACAATAAATAATTATGAATGACAGAAGACTCACTGTTTCTGCTTTCAAAGTAGTCCAGAAAGCTCCTTGGTCAATTTCAAAGACACCTTGGCCAAACCATCCTCTGATAGTGCAGCAGGCTGTGTGATGGTATGGTGTAGTATTGGGAATGTCGTTGTCCACTCATGGAACCAAGTTCAGATACATCTAGCACAAAATAAACTGGAAGAAGAATGTTTTGAAAAACAGTGACACAAACCTTGCCTCTATGGTGCTTCCATCACAATAATATAGCTTGACAACCTTATTGGCAGAGCAATGCATCGGAACCTGTATCCGACAGACACCAAAGGCCAGGAAGTCGTAATATCCTGGCCCATGCTGTGAGTTCAGCCCACTTGTCCAGGTTGTCTTTACTGGCTCATGTAAGTCAATGCTGTCTGTGTAATTGCAGTAACCACTTACTCTGAGGCTGGAAATGCAGTTTGTGTGAGAAGATGTGCGTGTGAGTCAGAGGTGTAAACAAGTCAGGTGATCAATCACAAGTCAGGCTTCTGAAATATCCAAGTGCATCTACATGTTTTTTTACAGAATTAATAGTAAGGTATAGTAATAAATGATACTAACAGGTCACATGTGTTGTGGCAGTGCAAACAGCTGTGACTACCTGAGTTCATCTACATGTTTGTTTTACAGAAAAAATAGTAATAGATAATACAGGTTATGGCAGTGCCACAAATGCATGTGATCAAGCACATGACTGTGAGACCAGCATCAACATAAAGGACATGGTCAGGTGCCTAGCTGGCTTTTCCTTCGACCACCACTGGGTGGTACATGTCCCTTGGTTTTCAAGATGGAGTGAGTGTCGGAGGGCCCCTGCACTGTTTCTTTATGGCATGAACTGTGATGTTTTGACCTAGTCTGTGCCGCGCACAGCACTACCTGAGCTGGGAAGCCGTCTTTGGATGGAGCATGCCCAGCTGTGCTAAGGGACAGTTTGCTAGGATGATACTGTCATCATCCGTGTCCTCCTCATTGTTTCCGATGTGGTGAGGCTTTTGTAGGTCTCCGCAAGGCCGTGGTTCTGGGGGGTGATGATATTTGTTGGTTCTGTGGGTTATTGGTCTTTGTTGGTTCTGGGGGCTCTTTTTCCATGTTGAGAATGCATCATGTTAGAGTGGGAGTAGATGTTGAGTGCAATATGGGTATGCATTTCCCTTGATAGGCCCATGCTGAATTCTCTCTAGGCACATCTTGTAACCTCGTCCTTTCAACCAGCATCGTACACCCTTTCTTCAGTGGGTACTGTTCATTTCTGTCCTACCATTCACTGACGTTTACTCACAGGATCAAATGCCACTTATGTACTCGAGTAGATAGCATTCTTTTTACTTATAACTTTCTACCCTTGCAAGTGAAGGTGATGGCGGCCGACGTCACTGGATCCTGCTTTTTCTCTCTTTCTTACATAAAACTTGGGTGGAGCTAATTAGAAAGTGTAGTTACTGAACTTAATTAATATGGAGAAGTCCTGGTGTCTTGGTCACCATTAATTTATGTCAGTTGAGGGGGCTAACCCTAACCCTAAGAGCAAGTAAGAATTATCTATGATGGTTTATTATTGCATTTTACCATTGGTGATGTAAATTGTATTTTATTATTTATTATGTATTACAACAGTAATCTTTTACTATCTTTTGGCTGGATCATAAGAGAAGTGAGGACAAGAATAAGTCCTGGACTGTGGCTGAGCAAAGGGAAACAAGGCCTGGTCTGTGGACATTGACCACTGTTTGGGCCTCTTACCTCTCAGAAAAAATTGGTATGGTTTGAAGCCTTCACTTGGTATGCTAAGAAGCAAGCTGAAGACAGTGGTAAATTGACTGCTCATGAACTTGATATGCCAGACCTCAGTTCATGTGTGATTACAGGCATTCACAGAACAAACCTACCTCATTGATCTTCTAGTAAGGATGACACATCTTTCAATGTTGGAATGGTGACAGTCACCTCAAATCCACCATGCTTTCTCATATGGATGTCAACATAATTTCAGCTTGTTTCTGTCCCTTCCTCAGTATCAACAATTAACAAGCCCATGAACAAGAAGATACAATTTTTTGAGTTATATACCCTGCCCCAGCAAGTTCGGCAGCATACTCTGGTGTATATCACTGTACACCAGCAGACGTCACACTTCATTGAGGGTGGAGTATATCACTGAATTTTTTTATTAGTTTGGAACTTGAGGTCCCCTCACTTGTGAAGGAATGTCAAAGGTTTAGGGGAGTTTGATCAGATTAGGGTCCTCAACATTCAGTGGAGGTTGACAATCTACACTGGACTCAGTTCATTCGAAGTACAGTGGACTCTAGCTGAGCCTATTACTGCATCCTTGCATGACAGCAT
>QLOY01016102.1:0-16545 GCA_003313965.1 Megacollybia marginata
TCCTGGATTTCTTCGGTCACCAAAATCAGCAGCTGCTCATCGTCAACTTGTCGGATGACTTTAATGACCTGGCCAGACAATAGACCAAAGACGATGACAAGCTCGTCACCAGTGGAATACATTCGAGTCAACATTGTAGATGGGACAGGTATTCCCTCGAACAAATAGACGTCTTCAACGGGGGTATGAGCAATTGTCGATTGACGAGTTGTGCCTTTTAACTGTACGGTGCAACCTTCAGGCCAGGTACGCCGCCATATTGCGCACCAAGCTTTGCGGGCAGTGGGAGAAACGAGGAGCCAGGACACAGAATTAACAAATCTCTGGTCAATGGCTGGATCGAACATTTGAAAGGATGCTCGTTTGAGTGTAAAGGCGTACAGGCCTTCTACGAGCTGGACGTCTGCTTCGCTTGGGTGGACGGGTATGATGCGCACTGGCGGTTCTGCCGGTAGCCATCTGTTAATGCGTTTAGTTAGAATGGTTCCATTTTTCGCTACAATGCCGACTTGTCCTTTGTACGGACCTGGAATTGTGAGCCGTACCCAGTGGTTAGCAAGTGGACGGGGAGTTTGCTGCAAAAAATCGATTAAGGCTGGAAGATCTGAATTCAGCACAAATTGGACTCGGCCGCCATATGGAGACTTTACTAGCACGGTAAGCAAGTGTGCGAGTGAGGGGCAGTCCACATAGACCCGGCGTTGCATAAGTGAAACGCGCCAAGCGCGTAGGTCATGATCGATAAGTAAGTTGCGGTGGTATTCCGCTGTACCCTTCTGGACACAATCAGCCTCTGACGGGAGTATAACGTGGACTTATGGGAACTATTACCATGAACATGACGGCTGGAACGTCTTCCTGGGACTCTATGTTGGCCAAAGCGGCCGCGAGAGCGGATGGAAGAGAGTCGGAATCTTCAACTTTTTCAACCTTTTCAACTAGGCCATGTCTTCGACGTATAGCTGCGACCAGTTCTTCTGCCGACTGTCTTTCCTGATCGTAATTTTGGGTTGGTCGACTTAAAGCTGCGGGTACAGCACGAAGTCCCGTATCTGATTCTTTGTCAGATGCGTCAGTAAAAGACTCCTCGGTCTCTGTAGATTCAGGTTCAGAATCGATGCCCGCTTCCACGTCGACGAATGGGTTTGCAGAATGTATCTTAGCGCGAGGCATGGCGCAACTGATGAAACAACGCGTTGAGTTAATTTTCTTCAATTTAAAACTTACTGTCAGCTTCAAGAGACGTTAATGGAGGCTATGTATTTGGTTTACGCGAATACAAACGGGGTACGAATTTTGAGTTCAATGGACTACGCTATTGTGGTCAGGAGCAAGAGCAAAAAAATACACGTGACTATGACAGGTCTGATTTGGGGTGAACGTGCGGGCGCCCAATGACACGACACGGGGTCCCCTTGATCGGAACAGAGAGCATGCCGAACCTCGGCCACGTTTGGCCACGCTCGGCCAGGCATCTCCCTCTGAGGAGACTCTCATCGCGCGAAGTTCGCCCATTAGCTTTCTCCAGGGATAAAGGTAAGCTTTCACATTTGATTTATCTGCTGATAAATGTGTCCTTTATTCTAGGAAATGTTTTTTTTTTATATCCAAGGATCCCCTTTGTTTCGCGGCCACGAAATCAAACATTTCGGCATGCCTTTATCCCGGGCAATTTTAGACGCGAAAGGTATGTTTTCTCTTCAAAAATTTCCCCATATATTATTGACAATTTTCATTCTATTTATCCCTAGCTAAAGGTTTTTTTTCCCTTTACATTTCGCTACTAAAATTTCCTCAGCTAAATTCAGGCCCCCACGTGGTGTGAATGACTTGGCGACTTCTTCAATTCTGTGCGATTCTTGCCAACATCGTCTTCTTCACCAGCTAGAAATTGCATAAATCTCTGACACCATTCATCAATAGGCTGTTATTACAAGGTAAGTCTTCTACTTGGAGGTGGCTTGTTCAAACTTACACGGAGTTGCACAATAATAGGCGGAGCATTGGGCTTTAGTGAAGTGTTACCCTTGTTGTCCTTCTTGTAGAAATGGTCTGAAATGACGTCTTTCTGCAGCCTCATATCAGTGGGTACCCCATTCTTATCACAAAGTTCCACATCATCCAGACCAATTGGAAAATGTGGCAACTTTTCAAGCTCGAGGCTTTTGGTGAACTTGGCTGCAATCTCAGAATGGAGAAGCACCTTGAGTTCGGATGCACCAATGTGTACGGGAACGTTTCCAACTTTGACCCTTGTATCCTATTGTTACATATTGGTGAGTGGTGGGCCGGCAGCTATCAGATTAAAACATGAGCTCACTCGTATAAGGACATCTTTCATCCCCTTTGATTCAACCAACCGGGCCTCTACAGCTCCCACTGCAGCACGGTATGTTGTATATGCAAGCCTTGCCCGGTATTCACGATGCAGCAGATAGTCTTGGTGATCGGGAGTATATCCAGGACCATTTACTGCTGGAGGAGCATTGATAAGAGGTGAAGGGACAGGGACATGGTGCCCAGCTGGTAGTTGGATGTGAGGCCCATCATGATTCTGTTGCATAGGTAACGATCCAAATGCAGGTGGACCGACAGACACAACACGGTGAGCTTGTCCTAAAGGACAAATCAGGATGGTCTCACAGTCTATAAAGGTATTGTACACACTGCCCCTTTGTGAATCAATGTTCATCCTATATACATTTGCTTCATCCTCAGCCCTTGCTAGAAGCCGCCAATATCAGTACAACAAGCTGGAGCATTTGTCAAGTGGCAACATTACCTCGCTGGGTTCGAATCTGCTCACTGGTTAGAGTAGACTTCTTGGATTTGACAGCTGCATAGCACGATGGGCATAAATTGCGACCAGCTTTGGTTGGGTCTTTGTCTCGGACAAATTTGAAGGGAACACGGGGGTCAGAGTAGAACCCATTATTGCCTGCATGGCACTTGGCCATGTTACCGCATTGTTGGATTGACAAAGAGGTGGTATTAAAACTAGCAATGGTATTAGTTGGTTGCATTAAGAAAATAGAAGTAAGGTGATTTCGGAACTATTTAACATTTTTGCCAAATTCTGATATATCCAAAATTGTTACCTCTATGGGATTATCATACTAGCTACTTCCGCCTCATCCTGATCACTAAACGAAGCATATATCGACATTGATGAATCACTGAATGAGGCTTCTGTCAGTTCCGCGTCACTTTCCGAATTAAACAACTCTTCTTCATCAGCTCGACGAAGTACTTGACCGTCCTGGAGTGGTGCACCTTGGATGAGTGTAATATTTGCCTCAAATGCTGCATCATCGGCAGCTTGCCACCTTTCCTTGACTGCGTCTGAGACAGCTGCAACTTCAAACTTTTGCAGTAGCCGCAGGTATACAGTCCAGAAGGTGTCTGAGGTGACAGGAGGACGGCCGATTTCTTCATAGAATACTGATGCTTGAGCGTTGAAATCGGGTGGGGTCAGTTGAAAGACGGGGTCATCGGGACACGCCCACTTTTGTTCAGCCTCATTAAGAAGTTCTTCAGTGACACGAACCTACATTGAGCTCTGAGCATCGATACATATCAGCATGGATATAAGACATTACCATAAAGTTCTTAGTGTCGTAACGTTCAGGTTTTGCATGGATGACATTCAGAATACCTTGAGGTAGAATCTTGTGTTTATCAGCTCGCTTTGGTGTGTCGTTTCTGCCTTCTGCCCAAAGATCCATTTCGAACTGTAGATACGGGATAGCTAACCAACGAAAGACCATTCTATAGTGTGATAGATCAGATATGTAAATGTATTCAAAACACTGACCTCTCTAACGGATCTTCAATGCAATACAAGCCATCATTAACGCCCTGGTCTAGAATATCTTCGAAGCCAGGGGTACAATTCCGACGAAAGTCTGACCACAGCGCTTCAGATTTGATATTTTTGTTCTTGTTCATCCACCGATGCTGCAGTGTCCCAGCAAGAGAAGGATCGAGCTGATGACAGAGAGAAGTGTGGCAGTTTGCGATGCCATTATTCTCGCTCCCGGGATCACTTTGAGTGGCAAGAGGTATTGCTAGCTGCATTAAGTTGGTCGCAGTGACAGTTGGGGAAGTACTCACCAAGAAGTTTGCGTGCAGCACCAATGTAATACGATGTTACCAATATTGGATTCCTGTTAGTCCACCAAACCTTTAACCAACATATACGACTGCTAAATGGATCCAGACCAGCATGCAAGTAAAGCCCAAAACGCTTCCACTTGTCATGCTGGTCAAATGCAATGATCTCCATCACTCCCGCAGCTACGAATCGCTTGCGACGGAAACGCTTCTGTTTCCGAGCACGAACTCTGTTCCCTTCCCAAAGATTAAGGTGATCCAAGATGAACTTTCTGGTTCAATTACAAGTCAGTTCATCAGTCTACGGTTAAAACATTGACACGTACTCTGGTACTTTCTTTTTGAAAAATCATCGACTGTAATGCATCATCGCTCTTGCACCCATGTTCGGGAATCGACGGCGTGCTTGCTGGTAGATAGAGTGAAACTCTTCGGCTGTCATTCCCTGCTGGCGAGTACCTTTGAGACCGAGTCGGTTTCGAATCCTCTGGACAGACTTGTAGCTGAAGTATAATTAGAAACTGCGACTTATTGTAGTCACTCACCTTAGCCCGTATTTATCACGGTCAAAGTGGTCAAGCACATGGTCAGCAATCTTATGGTCATTATAGTTGAGGTTCCAGTAATAAGTAACCCAACGGTACAAATCTGGTGTAGGTGCTGGGAATGAATAAGTATAGTAATAATCAGCACAAGATAACACCTACGAAGGGGACGGTGCTGATTTCCCTGCATGGCTCAGACCGTATGGACGTCAAGGTGAAGCGGCACGGTCTTGGGGTCCTACTATCGTAACTAGATTCAGCTAAGGTGACACGTGTATAACGTAGCTGTCCTGTCCCGGTTTCCATATGGCGATGGGTCGTGCAATGAGGCGATGGTACATGTCTGTGATGGCTGCTGCGATTTTTGCTTTGTCTTCGGCAGTGTAGAAACCTCGAGGAATGTACCACTGGTGTAAAGGCATTTTGGATCTTGAAAGCTGCTTGCATCTGCCTTGTCTTGCTAACGCTTTATAGATGCAAAGTACCCGGGATAGATGTTTGCCAAGGATTCACACCTTATGTTAGCTATCAGCGACACCCCGAAAAGCTTACACACATTCGCTGCCAATAACCATTCACTCATAAGACCAAGATGCCCCGCGAGTCGATTGACTTGTAGCTTGATGTCAGTATCAGGATAATGAGCGCTGAAGTAAGCGCCGAGACTGTCACATCTCGCATGGCATTCCACATGGCGGGGAACAGCGGTAGTTCTGAGTTCTGTTCTCGGTCTCTTGTATCATGCCGGTCAAATGATTAAATTATAACCTCCGACGGCACATCCATCTTACTTGATGCAGCGACACGTTTGCAAGATTGTAAATCTTGCGCTATTGAAGGGGATCGGTCCAAGAGTATTATTTTCCCTCCGTTTGGCCTCATCCGCTTTTTTCGCTCACCTAGCATTGTCAGCAGGCTGGGGACTCGTAAAACGCGAACGGATTCATACTTGAAATGGATCATTGCTTCGGGCCACTGTAGGATGATGCTGTTAAAATTGCCATACTATGACAGTGATCAAAATGACTTGACCTTACTCCCCTCACTCGACTCCTTAGGTCTGAAAAGCTTACACATAAAGATAGTGATCAAGTCTCGACTCTCAAGCTTAGCAATAAGCGATCTTTATCACATCTTAGATGCTCAAGCTCATCAATGAATGATGCTTATCCAAGTTTTGCTTCCACACTCAATTACTGAGTGTGATTTGAGTCATGATCTGCCATCTCAAACAATAAGGGCCTATCATTCGACTTTTGATGTGGACGGGTATGCCATGATAATTTATTAAATTAGATTTATATACTTGTCATATGCAGATCCGAATTGTTCTCAAAGAAATTCACAAAGGATTGCCTACCATGACCAGAGAGGTTTGTGACACTAACCCACCACTTGCATCTTGTAGATATGGGCAGTGTTGCAATGATTCGGTTTTTTCCATCTCAAGCAATAAGAGTCTGTCATTCAACTCACCTCAACAAACATGGGAATTGAATACATCTAGGTTGATAGATAGAGATGTGGGATTCATGATCCATTTATACACACAGCCTTGTTGCTACCAAGTGCTGTGTAACTGATTCACCTCTTGCACTGAGTTTCTAGTTGTCTTGTTTTTTAATAAGCAGTCAGAAGCAACCGGTACTTTATTTGGGCTTCATGGGAGTCATTGGTATCTCAATCAACTAGTTTAAACCATAGATAAATCAATGCAGTAATAACACCTCTGAGAACTCACACCCAAAGGGGTGGTGGGTGGATCTGAGTCCCTGAACATTGAACAAGCTTATCAACCATCTCCTATGCTAACTTCACATCACCCTTTTGCTCATCACCAATGTCAAGCTTTCTTTATCAATACAACAGCTTCCCCTCAATCACCCTTTTGAAGTAGCTGAGAAAACATCTATGCATCAAGAAGTTCTTGAGTAATGTTTTCAGCTCAGAAACTCTTACTGCCAGTGAGTTTACTAGTACAGCAAGAGTGTGCTTAGTTAGTGCTATTCACCCATTAGCACTATATGCCCACCACCAGGATGGCATGTGATCCTCCAAAAGAAAAACTTAGTTGAAGTCCCCTCTGAGAGCATTTTGTACAGGACATGCGAGATGCAACACACACACCCAATTTGGCCAGTTTCAACACCTCAAGCAGCAATTACTCAAGTTATCACTACTTAAGTGGTCAAGGTCAAGCTTTAATGACTATGGTGGATGTTATTCATAACACAGCAGCCAGCCATACAAAGGAAGCTCAAATCAATCTGATGCTCCCCTCTCCCACACAAGAGAACTGCTATAATGATGCAATAGGGCCATCTCACCCATATGGCTTTCCATTGTCCATCACAACCAACAATGTACCACCACCCAAACCAGGGATATCTGACCAACTATCCTGTATACCTGTTGAGAGTGTTTGAGTTGCAACACTGTGTCACTCATGTGTCTGATGTAAATACTGACATTATACTGGAATAGACATTATCTGCCAATAGGAAATATATGGAGTTATTACAAATACTCCTAGGTTATTCTGCACAATAGCATTGCTCCCTCTGGGAATACACTTACTGTCTGCGGCAGTTGCTTACTGTCCACAGTGGTTACTTACTGTCTGCAGCAGTTGCTTACTGTCCACAGTCACTGGCTACTGATACACCAGTATATAGTTGTAGCATAGGTGCACAGACCAAGGTAGTTGGTATATAAGTTGTGTAGTAGTGGCAGGGATAATATGAGTAATTAGTTACTTTGCTCTTAGCCTTGCCTCAAACCCAAGTCTAACTGTGCTGTCCTAACAGGATGCAAGTAACCATTTACCCAGTTACTGACCAGTGCTACCACACCATACTATGGGAATGCCTGCTAAGTGTTACCCATACACTTTCATCAGGTTATGGACCCTGAATAGCTTGACTGGTTTGTTAATTGGTGATTAACAGTCTTATGACATTGGGTAGTAGTAGTCTTCACTAACCCTTCACCTGACAGCTACTTAATATATACCATCCCAATGTATACTATGTAGGGCATCCCTTTCTTATACCCTAGGCCAGGCCCTGCAGTCGTATGCAGCTGCTAGTAATATACCCTGCCCTGCAAAGTAGGTGAAGTACAGCGTTGATATGACCAATTTGCGGCTAAGGCTATAAATCGCTCTTTCATTACTCTACATAAGTCTAAGCCTTGATATCCACATTCTAGGAATTACTTGCTATAGCTTACACTACAGTTAAAGCTATGTGTCAGAGATCTAGAAAAGATCAATGAGTCGTGGTTAACTATCACCTGAGATACAGTTAAATAATGAATTGGCTAGACTCTATGAGGTATTGCTGGAGGGTTTACTTAAGAACAGATATCATTTGAATCTGAGCTATCTAGGACAAATCTAGAAAACTTGACTATCTAGAAAAGCCAACAATAGTATATGACTTGAAAACTAGAAAAGTCAACTGGTTAGGGATCAGCTTGGGGAAGTTAGAAAGCTCTGCAACTCGAATGTGGTCAGACTTGGAAAGAGTCTAGGAGTTGGTCTAGTCTAGAACCGGAGCTCAGGACCATGTCGATCAGGTCAGCACCACTGATCTAGAAATTATGATCAGGGATCGAAAATGCTAGAGTCACCATTACTCTAAGATCGATCTCTTTATCAGATGATCAAGGGCCTGGAAAGGTCTACACTGTCATATCTAGGAGTATCAGAAAGATTCAGAAAATTGGATAGGACCCAGGAAAGAAGAATATGATTGAGGGACCATCAAAAGTCATCAACAGTCGAGAGTGTTTGGATAAGCCTTCTGTCCACTCCTGTGAGTCAGAATCAGCTTAGGAAGAAAGCTTGGAAGTGTTTTGTCTATTCTAGTATTTACTTGGCATTTGTATAAAAGGGCTCGAAGTTCTAGTAGTTAGATAAGTGATTTGCTACCTGTTGTACTTTGGGTTCCATACTCGGATATCTATTGTTATCAGTGTTTGTGCTATCCTTTGCCTTTGTGTGATTTGAGACTTGATTTGAGGAGTTGTCTTGGATTTGCATACATCTTGACTTGGATTTGTCTTTGGTTGACATTTTGTGTTCAACTTTGTGATTGTCCGTTTGTGAAATCATGTGATATACGTTCCTGGCCTGCATCATACACCCTCGGTGTCTAAACACACTTCTGGTCTATAGGAAATATGTTTGTTGTGTTTTCTAGAAAATCAGTATGACCTAAAATAAAGCCTTCTATTGAGATAGAAACCTTGCAAAGCTCTCCTTCCGACCTCACAAAACTCGAAATATCAAAGTGGTTGTGTGTATATTCTTGTTGTCTGCAGTGCTCTGTGTGGATTTGCAGGCTTTCTAGATATATCGGTCTCGCCCCATGCACTTGCATGTTCCTCATCAGCGTGCTCCATTGGCATTCAGTGGTCTTGAATACACCAGGTCACTGGCATCCAGTGACATCCAATGTACCTTGATTGATCCCATTGAACTTCACATCATTCAATGCACTCCACTGTATGTCAATGACCATCACTGGACTCATGTGGCTATTGATACTGTCTTCATTGTTTCATCATGAACTGTGCCTACTGTACTTTCCAGTGAACTTCATTGAACTTCATTGTGGTTCACAGACCAGTTCTATGCAGAAAGTGTAGCCAATTGTCTACTGCTCCCAAAACTCATCTGACAGTCCCTGTTCCTTCATTTCAACTCTTTTCTCATGTATAACATGAGTAGGACATGCATGTGGAAGTCAAATGTTACATCAGACATTTGACTCAACTGTGATTTAAACCCATCCAGCCAAGCATTGAGTTGCTCTGCGGTTTCTGTATGGAATGCACAGGCTGAATGTTTGACCCCATTGCTATCTTCCACAGTCCAGGTTGTGAACCATTCAGAGGAGATGGGTTGCACCACAGTCGACACAGAATTTCTCGAGCTTGGTGCCCAATATAGTGCCATGCATCAACAATGAATTTTATGTTAGTCAACCAAGAGTCTGCAGCATTCTGTGTCACAATATGATGCAGGAGGTCACAAGCATTGTCATATACAATGAAACTTGGTTTGGAATTGGGGTGATTTTGCCAGATGTGATTAAGGATTGTGAGGACCTGTGGAGTACTTTCCGATTTGTAGCACTTACCCCACCCAATTGGTATTCTGCAGGCCCATTGCACTGTCTGGACACAATAAGTATGCCAAGCTCTGAATGTGTGAATGACATCGACTCCTGCTGTGTTTCCAAGGTTTGGCAGTTGGACCTGGAATGTCACCAGGCGAGATGAGTTCACCTGTCTTTCAGTGTCATATGTCTGTCATTGAATTACCCGCTGAATGCCTGGACATGACAGGTGTGTGAAACGTGAGCAATATTTTTGGTACCAAGACTGATGAAGAGGGTCGTTGCATGTCATTGCACCTGCTTGGGAGACTCGCTGACCACAAGGTATGATGCCACAGATATCGGCCATATCTTGGTGTGCAGAACAAAAACATCCATTTTGATGGTTTCTGAGTGATCCTTTGCAATCACTCATGGCACATCCAAGTTGATATCAGTTCAGTCTAATCCAAGATAGCACTTACTTGATGTTATAATACCTTACCATCCATAACTGCCATTTGAACATAGCCTCAAGGAGCTCCTTCATTAGGCAGTTCACCCTGTTCTGGAAGCTGGATAAGTTGAGGAGGGAGCTGAACTTCTTGCTCTAAAATGCCTTGTTAATCAAATACCATACATAGTGAGTGAAATAAATACATATGGCAGTGGGATTGGGTTAGTGGCAGTGTGCACATTGGCATCCTCTACAGCTTTGTCAGGCCTGGTTTTTCTTCCACTGTTTAGGCCACCAGTTACAGAAGGCCGATACTGATAAAGACCTTGAAAACAAGGATCTTTATTCAAGAGGTCCTCATTCACATTGAGGTGGTTTTTGATCACCTGTCTGAGTTCCTTTACAGTTCCAGAGGACGGAAGGCTGAGGGCTGTTGCAATTTCAACCAAGGAACCTTTGTTTAGTTTGCTGAGAGTACCAGAAAACCACTGGGGAGAGGGTTCAGTTGCCATTTAGTTGGGAAAGGCAGTCATCATGGTTGTCAAGAGAAATGGCGATAAATTGTGACAAACAAATGCTTGATTTAAAATGGCATTGGGAGGACAGTGAAGTACAGTGCAGTGCAACGGAGATCGACAAAGATCAGTGTAGTCCATTGGAAGCCGCATAAACCACATACAGTGACCTACAGTGGAGTACAGTGGTATACAGAGTCTGATGGATTCTTCTGAGTTGGTATGTTGATCAGAGAAGGCCAATGAACTCTGCTGAATGTCATTGAAGTACGACAGAGTATGGTGATGTCAACTGAGCATGCCATAATGATGATCATTAGTATAGTGACCTACCATGTAAGTCAGTGACTGTCACTGTAGTGCTTCAGCCATTGGTGTGTGCTGATGTACACATATGCCAATGACCTTTCACAGGTGGGGTTTATGACTTGCAGCTGCCAGCTTGGGAAGAAGCATAGAGACTTCATTCTCTATGTTTGGACTCATGACCCCTCTGTGTGCCATCCACCCTTTATGTCAGTAATGTAACATGGACATTTGGTATATCAGTAGCATTCCCCTTAGTGGTCCTAAGTCCCCTTTAGAGTTGATTACTGTTGACATGCTGTCAAAACCTTAAAAACCTGAACATTGGCCTTTGCACCTTGTTCCACTTTTTGGTTTGCACTTTGCTGGGTTCCAGGGCTTCATACTGGAAATCTAACTCTGTAGAAGGCTCCAACGAGCTGATGGAGTTTGATTGAGTGAAAAGCATTGGTTGGGAACCATCTGTTCAAGGAACGATGATATGCTGGTTTTGCAGCTAAGCTTATGTTACCACCATAAGTTTGACTAGAAAGTCGAGATGTGTTTATTAACTCATCTATAGTTTGGTGTTACTTCTAGACTTGGTGACTGAGTACGTGTCTAAACTTGGGAACTCATTTGCGGTCATCTTTGCTCAAGACTAGGCTGTATACTGAGTTCAGTTATACTTAAACAAAGCTAGTATAGTGGATTAGTGTCATTGATGATCCTAGATGAGTTGAACTCTCAGGAATTCATGTCTAGTGCTAAGAACTGTACTACAGCTATGATTTGTGATGATCACGTGATCGAGTCTAGGGGAAAGGAGGAAAGAAAGTCGAAAGGCATCCTCTAGACTACCAGAAACAACTGATCCAGCATTGCATTCATCAGTGTTGGTGTACTGCATGGTCCACTGAGTCATCTAGAGTTGGGAGAATGCTTAGAAAACAGGACTAGGAGAGTCACGGTATTGGATAGGCTGATTGCAAGGCACCTGAGGCTTAGTAAAAGCGTTTCAAAGCAGTACCTGGAATGCAGATCCATGTGGACACATTACTAGAACCACTATGCCCAGGTACAGCCATACTTCAAAAATAGGGGTAGGTGGTGCAGCATATGGCAACCACCCTTGGAGATCCCTTTCTAGTTTTTGTTTCAGATTCATCTATTATTTATCGGACCATATACATGCATGGCCAGGTACATTTCATCTATATTTATATCTCTAGAACTGTATATAAGGATGTCTAGGACTCATAGTACCACTAGATAACTGCCCCTTGCCTATGATTTGTATTTGGCTTGGTGTTAAACGATTGGGTTTTGTTTGGTTCATCTCTAGTGTGAGATTGATGTGTTGCAATTTGAGTTTTTGGGTGATTTTGAGTTTGATTTTGGATTTTGAGTTAAAGTTGGTGCATTGTTTTGTGCCGGATATCATCATCCGCTGTTTCTAGAAGTTAGACAACTTCTCTAGAAGTCCAAAAACTTATACTAGTCTGAAATAGACAAAGTTCCGAAGCATTACCCTGCTTGAGACACTTCTCTAGAATAACAAAGAGCTAAAACTCACACTCCCTGGGACATTAAAAGACAACTAGTGCATGTTGTTTGTGGTGTGTTTTGTGGTTTAGAGGCTTCATTTTGATGCAGTTCTCTCCCTAGACTTCGTGTTGACAGTTCTGCTTGAGTGCACTGCCACCCTGAGTGTCCCTATCAACGATATATCCATCTGTTCTAGATGACCCTCACAAGGGACCTCTTATGCCTTAATCAAACCTATGGAAAAGTCTGCCTGGGATAAAACCCTAAAGGATGACCATAGTTAGGATTTCAGAAGATGTTGGGGATAACACGATTGTGCCAACATCTAGAAAGAATTAAACAAGCATGTCTTCCTTGGATGAAATGTTCTAATAACAAGGAATAGACCTCCCATGTGATAAGGAAAGACAAATTCTTTGACCACTGAGTATTCTAGTATGTTCCAGACAGGGTTGATAGATCAAATGTATGAAGGATCCAATAATCACCACTTGATTCACCATTCAGGCAATTTGTAACTCATTGCCTATGATCCATGATGCACAAGATCTCACCCATCTGGATTAACCACCTACTTCACAATTCTCAAGAAATTTTAACTTTCAATAAATTCAATTTAAACATGTCTTCAAGCAAAGCCATCACTGCCAACATCTTCACCCTCAAGGGTGCTTCTGCTTTCAGAGCCTATTTTAGGTTCCAGGGCACTTGGCCCTTAGTTAAGGGCAATCTCGTAAAACTGCCTCTAACTCAAATCCCAGAAGTCCCTGCAATGTTTGATGGGACTGGCACAGACAGGGTCTGTGTCATGATGTATAAACCTCCTTCTGACAATCAAGATCAAATTGAGGAATGGGTTGCTAATGACATGGCTGCAAATGGTATCATGTTGTCATATGTGAATATGAATATCCACAAAAAACACATTTAAGATACTGCCAAAGAAACTTGGAATGAGCTCAAGTTACATTATGGCATGCCAATGGTCATTAGAGCATGTGCATTTGTTATGTCCCGTGCAGAACAACACTGTCGCGAACACTATTCGGTGATGCGCTTCCGTAGCCTGTGTGCCGTAATTTCCGAGGGTCTCCGAATGTGTCCGAAGGGTTCCGATGGAGGTCCGACGGGAACCGACGTTACAGGGTCAGGTTGCCGAAGTTAAGGTATCGGGAAGTTCGGGAAGTCGGGAAGGAAGGTCGGAGGGCGAACTGGAGAAGGTTGCACGAAGACAAGACTGGAAGACAACTAGATTTTTTGTCTGAGTACTACCGACTATCGACAGACTATTTATACTATTACCAGAAGAACTCCGGAATATAAGCGAGGTCATGAGGTATACATGAGGCGGTAGATAATCAGAACGAGGTATCAGGTAACTAACTAAGAACAAAAGAGTGAATACAGAAGTAAAGAGATCACCAGTATCCCGGCTCAGATTGTGAAGCGCCGTTCCGAATGTTCCCGGAGGTGTCCGACGGGTTCCGAAGTCGGGCCGTCGGGGATGTAGTGGAAGTACCGACGGGAGCGTCGGGCATCAGGACTGGATCGGTGCGGCACGTAACAGTATCCCCTTCTTAGTCCTGAGCCCATGAGGGACTTTTGACCTGAAAAAATTGAACCATCACGTGATACGGTCAAAGCGCGGGAATCGTGAGCTGTATAAGAACCGCGTTTCCAGCAGAAATGTTCCCACCCTATCTTAACCTTGAACCACCATGCCGCCCGCCAAGAACCAGCAAACAGCCAAGAAGACGGGACCGTTGGAGCCTCCGAAGGAGTCGGTGGCTGAATTGAGACAGCGGTTGGCGTTGGCGGAGGAGCGGGAGAAGCGGGAAGAAGAGGAGCGACAAAGGTTGGCCGAAGAGGAGGCGGTGAAGGCACCTCTTGCCCCTCCAAAAAGCCTTTCTGACTGGATATATCCAGTTTGAAAAAAGCCTCCAGACATGGATATAACCACCCAACTCAGTAAGGCATAATGATGGTTATAACCACTCCAGAAGCCTCCAAAAGTGAACACTATTGAATACGTCCCATTCAAAAAGCTATAGATACATTGTAGCCCAAGTAGACTACCACAAAAGGCAAGACCGACGAATTTCCAAATCAAGCAATGGCCCCGCCAACTACAAAACTCACGATAAATCGGCCACCCGGTCGAATTCCGGCTCTGCATCTAATTCTCCCTCATCCTCGTCATCACTGTCACCATCTCCATTATCAGCTACATCCTGGCGGCCCCGCCAGAGCTTAATGAACCGTTCTCGAATGCGCTGATGAACATCAGCCTGTCACCACGCGTACGCTCGGATACCTTCTGTCAGACGAATGTCGAGGCCTGCATACCCACTCTGAAAGCCTTGCCATCTTTCTGAGGCTTTCCGCAAAGATTCGGTGACTCTGCGCATTTCCTCAAGAAGGAGCTGGACCTCTTCATTCCATCGACGAACGTGAGCACGGCTCTTCAGCCATTCAATTTTCATGACTGAGGTATGAGTTGATAAATGCAAATATATAACCAATCCTTACCTTCTTGAAAGCCTGTATCCGTCGCTGCTGCACTCAAAACGTTGTGATCCATCCAGATCCAAGAAACCTCCCTTCTCCCCTCTCCAACCCGCTGGCCTATATGCGTAGGATCCTGCTCCTCCCTGATGAGCTGGTTCCGCTTCTCGAATGCTGTTCTACGTTTCTTTCGCGCCCGGCGGCCACTCAGCTCCAAATCCCCATCCTCGGCATCGGCTCCGGGTCCTCGAATGTCTGCATCATCCAGTGTACGTAGTTCCTTTTGCCAATCCCCAGGTCCACGCAGCCTGAGCAATGCCGCAAGGCTTGTTCGATACATCGTAGCGGCAAGACGCGTTTGTCTGCGTAGATCCGCAAAAACGTTTTGGGCACGCGTTGTTTGGGCCTGTCCCCGCACATGACGGTTCCTGAATTGAACCACAGAGAGTTTGACCCGTTCAGTGGAACGGATTCGAGCCAATGCATCTCGGCAACGTGCTACACGCAGCTCCTCCTCCATCTCACACACTCCCTTGCGACAGTTTCTGCGATCATCACTCTCCAGCTCCGAGGGCATCCAGAGCTTCACATTCTGCACATCCACATCCTTCTCTGTGTTATTCTCCCCCTCGAGCAACAATTCTGCCACCGGCGGCATGTATTGTGCTTGCATCTTGCGGAAAGAGACGAGGTGTCGTTGCAACTGCACCTTGCGTCGTAGGACGTCTGCAGCGGCAGTAAGAGAGGAAGTTTCATTCTGGAGGTCCAGGAGTATACGCGCTCTGCTCTGCGGTAAGGGACTAACAAGTTCAGAAAAATCATAGCGACTTACTGAATATCCTCCATTGTCATCCCGAGCTCCAAAAAAGAAGACGCTAGTGCTTTGCCCGGCGCTCTCCCCTCTCTCATGAGCTCTATGCGTTCTTCCTCAGCCAAACGCAATTGCGTCTCTTTTTGACATTCATCTGAATGATGTAAGTCAGCTATTACCGAAATTTAAACTCTCTCACGATTTTCCGATGCCTGATATGGATTGGGCGCATTCTGTCTGTCCGCATCCCATGCTTCTACCTCTGCTGTCCAAGCGGCCACTTCGGTTGGACCTACCAACTCGCAAAACTCCTCATGGATAAGCTGCTGCCGCTGCAGGACCTTCCTCGCCACCGTGATTCGTTTGGCCAATAACGGGCCCAACAAAACGTTTTTCCGCCAGTTGTGATGTCCAACATGGTCATCAATCGTGTCATGCCGTGCACCAGGGCCCATTTCTTTGGTCGAGCTTGCTAAACCATTGAAACTCGACCAACCCCTCTCTATCCCCTCACCGTCTGTACGAGCAACACCCTCCATTAGATTAAGGGAGTGGGGAGGCTGACAATCCAACTGATGCCCCGGGAGATGAGCTTTCGGTACCGCAAAGTGAAACGGCAATTCCTTTAGTGCATGGAAAGTTTCTGGCAGCTCTTCAATTC